>JAVJGI010000014.1:8543785-8560933 GCA_035590275.1 Ibycter americanus | reverse complement strand
GGCAGTGGGAGCGGGCCCACGGGGAGGGGAAGCTTGAAAGAGGTTGATTCTCTCTGGTTTGGGAAAGAGGGGGGGTGGGATATGAGGGAAGCGGTGGGAGGGGGGATATGAGGAAGGGTGGGGGGTGGGATATGAGGGGCTTTTACAGAACCATGCCGGCAGTGATGATGATGACACGGTTACGGGGCAGTTGCCAAACTGGCATCTGGTTCCAGCTTGAAATTGTGATTATTTTGAGACTAAACGGGCCGGGCGTGTCAGGACTTGGGCATTTTACTTCGGCCTTTTGTTACGTGCCGGCCTGCAAACGCTGGGTCCCTCGGAGCCAGGGCGCTCAGTACCCGCTGTGCCGTGGTCAAGTCCCGAGAGGTTATTTCCAGCCCTGGATGGGAGATCCATCCCGAGGCAAATAGGAGGATCAGCAAACCAACCTGCAGTCAAAGCCGGACTTGGAACAGATCCACAGCGAGAAAATTCCTCCCCCTTACAGCCTGCCCCCGAATCCCCCTCCTGCCCAGCCTGCAGCTTCCCTCACGGGTCAGACCTGAGACCGGTCCCTGCTGCTCCCGACGAGATAGAGCAAATCTGTCATTCATTTTGCAAAAAACGTTACGGTCCCTCCCGAGCAGCCTGCGGAGGGTGGAAGGACGCGCTTGCCTGGCGGATTGAGCAGCCCACGATGGGTACGTTGGGCACTTCACAAAGCCGCTGAGAAGCTACTTGCAGGCTCCCAGCAAATCTGCAGGAGGAGATCGTTTTGGCCTAAATAGTTCGATTATGTTCTTTCAGCCAAGCGTGCTTGACCCACCAACCTTCTGCTAGGCAGAACTCTCGTCTAGGACAGTCTGGGTTTCAGATCTAGTGGAAGACACTCGAGAGAGCTTTTCAATCCAGCCTGGGCGCTGAGGCGCCGCTCCCCTGCGGCTGCCCGCCTGGCTGGGGGGCCAGTACCGCCGTGTGCTGGCCCCCCTCGGGGAGCGGCGCTGGCCAGGTAACCTGCCGCAGCGTTGCCTGCACTTTGGCTTGGACCCAGTACCTTGCTTGCTGGTTTTCTATTACTCTGTTCAAGAACTGCTTGTGGGCAGGAAAGGCAATTATTGCCTGAGATACGGATTCTGGCTCTCTCGCTCACGTGTTTTGGCTTTGATGCTACTCTGGGCTTAAGGCTTGCTTGCTGCCTTGCATTTGTGGGCTGGGAGCTATGGCATGTAGAAGATTAATAATTGCACAAGCTAATAATTTCACAAGCTAATAATTTCACTTCTGACAGGCGGTTTTGCAGGCGGTCCTAATGTTGGAGGACCTGCCCTCCTCAAGTTAAGGAAAATGGGTAAAGAAGGACCCAACAAGATCCCTCGCTCATTTGTGCAGCAGCCCTCATCTGACTGCATAGCTGCCCGCTTGGAACTGGAGGCTTTGGCATTTCTCTGTCAGGTCGGCTGAGGAAGACTCTGATGATGCACTAATAAAGAAGGCGGCACAGCCCTGACCTTGCTCCAGGCCCTTTTCCATGGGGTTGCAATACTGTATTCTGGGAAGAAGCCCTAGGGGTAAAGCAGCCTGGGAATACCGCTGATAGCCCAAGTGGCACTGGTGGCCAGCCCAGGCTACTCTGTCCTGGGAGAAACTTACCCTTGATTGGAACTGGGACAAAACAGTCTTGCAAAAGGATGAACTCACATGAATTAAAAAAGCATTGTGGTCCTTTACTTTTGCCCCTATAAGTACCTGGGGGTTTGGGGAGCACTCCTTGCCGCGTAAGCAAGGCTGTGTACTAGGAATAGCAGGCTGTGTCTATAACATTACTTAAACACCAGTGATGAATCCTGTGGTATAAAGCCAGGTAACATGGCACACGCTGTTCAGGACTTGCCTTTTAATATCCGAGTGCCTTGGAGACAGTTGCTCAGAGTAGTCCCGAAAACAAAGCCAGGGAGTGAGCTAATTGCTAAGCAGCATGAATGGTGGGGAAGTTGAGAGTGCTCAGCTTACTCCCTGGTCCTTATTGATGTAGCAGTATCAGTGTGTCTGCATAAAAATTTAGGCTGCGGAAAATGTCAGATAGAGGTGAGCCTCGTTAGACTAAGACAGCTACGATATTCCGGCCTCCGTGCCTTGTGCCACAGAAGGGAGTGATGTGGCAATGTCTCACTACATTGACTCTCTGCTCCAGTTGCCCACGTACCCATTTGCGTCTGGGTTAACAAAATGCAGCTTTCAGCACAAGTCCGGGGCCAGACTGAGTCTTTACAAGGGACCTGAACTGATGGCCAGCACTGCAATCCTCCAGTTTACCTATACCGATGATAACTAGTTATATTAGGGAACCAGATGGCTTGGGTAGCAATTGCTGAATGAAGAAAAGGAGTGCCTGCCTTTCCAGGTTTTAGTGGGCCTCACAGTCCGAGAACGTTTTCCACTGATATCTTCAGCATCTGCTAAATCTAAGATCTGCAAGTGTATCTTATCTCAGCCCATGAGAGTAGTGGGAGATGTGAAGATTTTCTCTTGCTTTTGCAGTGAACAGGTATCAGTGTTAGGAGGTTGATCTAGCTGGGAACCCAGGGCAGAGCGTTTAACTTATTAGAACGTAATCAGGCAGACAAAAAGAAACTGAGGAAAAAAGCCAAATGGGCAATTTCACATTGCAGGAGGCATTGCCTTTCAATTACATTGGGATCGGAAAATTTTCCTTCTAAACATTTTTAAATATCAGAACAATCTGGAAACATTTTAACTTGGAAGAAACGTCATGTTTTGCCCTCTCCATTCCCTCGTGCTGCTTTCCAATTTGTGTTCTTTTTTTTGCCATGTAATTGTTTTCTCCCTTGGAACAGGTGATCCAGCTTTCCCCTTATACTCCTGCAGATTTCGGTGCCTGAACTTCACTTCTGGAAGTAGTTTCTCCTGTCCGATAAGAACTGCTCTTTCCAGCAGAAGGATTTTGTTGCATTCACTTAGATTTCCTTCTTTTCCCATTCTCCCATTCTCATTGTTTTTGTCCTTCAGTTTGTTCTCCTGCCATCTGCACAATTGTCTTGTGCCTCCATTATAAAGTTTATGAAATCCAGACTGAAAAATATTCTGCTGCTAAAAAAGCTAGGGATTAAATTCATCCTTCTGCTCAGGTCAGTGGAGAAAATGTGTACATGCAGACATCTGCTTCCTTCAGTAAAAAGCGTAGGAACAGGGAGATGTTGCTCCAATCTCCATTTCTTCTCAAAATCCAGGACAAATGGTAGGTACAGTACAGAATTAATTTGATACATCACTAATGCATGAAATGGCTGTATTGAATGGGAGTGAATGACCATTAATTGAGCTGGGTTGACTTTTCTCCAAGGAGAGAAGGACCCTTTAAGAACTACTTTCCACCCTTGTCTCCAAAACTACTTACACTTTGAAACGTAACCCATTTTGCATTATTTGTAGAGGGATTTTCTTCTGGCTTACATTCATGAATGCTACTTTTCCATTTTTTAGAAGGGAATAATCTCAAAATACCCTTGTGTTTGCTGATATTTCAAGGTAAAGGACTTGTCTGGAAGTTTTCCCATTTTCCAGATGTAATCATTTCCAAAATAAATATGGGATGGGCTGTGGAATAATACCCTGTGAACATTTTAATATGGACAATAATATCCTCCAGTTTATACAAATCTGGATATTTTTTTTCCAGAGAGAGATGTTGCAGTCTTTCTTACAGAGGTACCAAGGATTACATCAAGAAAGCAAATTCATAATGGTCACCACGCTGATTCTGCAGGCCAAGCCAAGAGATGACATTCTGAGCCATATTCATGCCATTGGCGTCAGTAGAATTGTACTTCAGCTGTATTTAGCCCATGGTGCTGCTGTTCCTGGAGACAGTGATTTCTTCTTTCTAAATTAGGTGACGGAATTGGTCGTTAAAGACTAAATTAAGCCACTGGCTTCGCTGGAAAAGCAGTAAGAGGCAGTGCACGCGGGCACCATCGCAAGAGCAGCCCAGAACAGTAACTGTGACCCTGCTGCTTCTCCGCTTCTTTCCTGCTTTCCAGGAAAGCACTTTCTGTAGTTCTGGAAAGAATGCAAAATCACATCTTGCATCATCTGGGGACTTCAGTGTACTCCCGGACTTAAAACGCCCTCACCCAGGAAATAAAGGCTACTTCCCTACCTTCATTAGACTGGAGCTGCTGCAGCCCACCTTTACACCATCCAGATGGAATAAAATCTTGTCTTGTGGAGCAGTCGTGTGCTACCAAAAGGTAGGTCTGCCCATGCCCTACAGTCACAGCGTAGAGCTGTGCCAGGAACTCGTGTCCTTCCTCTGCCATCCTCCTGTCTCGAGGTTTATCAAACGCAGCAGTCAGGAAAGACCTGTCCCATGGAGCTTCCATGTCCTTCATTTCTGCTTACCAGGTGAGGGCAGCAGCCTTCAAACATGGAGGTGATGGCCTCCTTCCCATGCCTAGGAGTGGGAAGGATGGCGGCAGGCTGGGCTCGTACCCTGCGGCACACACGGGGCTCTGTGGCAGCGTTGGATGGGCCTCCGCTCCTCAAGAGGTCCAAGCAGTGCAGTAGAGCTCTGGACCTCTATTGTCTATGCCGCTTGATTGCTAATTCACTCTCTGGCTCTTTTTGGAGCATTTTGACCGAGATCCGAGATGAATATGCTACAGAGGGATCTGGCCCTAAGTAGGGTTGACACCAGCCAGCCGTTACCTGCAGGAGCAGGAGTCGGTGGTTGGCTGCTCTTCAGCATCGATGCAAAGGATCTTTCAGAAAATAGGAAAGAAAAAGGAGGCAGGAATGAATGATGAAATCCTCAAATAAAATTTTTTTATTTGCCTCTCGTCTTCACCCATTTCCATCTTATTTGAAGTCACTACTGCCACATTGTTTATGCTTCAAACACAAGCATTCTTTCGAAGTCATGAGTAGTTTCATGAACTTAAGAAAAGACTTAGAAGGAGCCATTTTTTCTCTGTTTGAAGTTCCTACCATACTTAAAGTTTCTGTAATAAAACTGTCAGTCCATCAAGTCAGGCTGCTAAGGCCACAGATAGAAACGTAGCTGTTCTAAAGCAACCAAGCACCCAGCAGCTACTTTGAAAAGCAACCATAGTTTCTAGGACCTCAGCACTTTTGAAAAGGCTTTCAATGTAAGCCTGAATTTTTCCAGAGGAATAATGAACAGTAAATTTCAGCAACTTAGTTTTCAAATGCTCATGCTGAAATAGCCTCAGGACGCTGATCACTCCTGCTGCCAGCACTTGGACGTCACAGCAGTAGAATTCAGCAGCCTAAGGAGCAGCTGCTGAATCACTGCGTTTTGCAGGTGAGTATTTTCAAGCAGACTGGCAGTGATTTGAGGTTATCCTGCAATGCTGCGTTGATAAACTACATTGTCCTCATCAGGGCTATGGATGTCCAAAGCTGTGAGGAAGGTGAATGGCTTGGAGGATGCTCTTTGAGGCAAGCTGCTCCCTTTGCCTTTATTTTCAGCTGCAAGGTGTCTTGAAAGCACTTCAAATTGCAAATGACAGAAACAAGGCACCTGTGATTCCTATTAGCTTTTGAAACGCTGGGTTTAGGCGGGGAGAAGTAGCTTTAGGCATCCACGTTTGGACCACCTGTCAAAGATGAAGGCAGTATAAAAATCACTTGTGGACTTGATGGGACTGCAAAGATACAGACAGTAACAGAGCAGACTGCTCTTGGTTTCTCTCTGCTGGACTGAGCTTTGACTGTACGTGGAAAAGAATCAAGGGAAGAAGTTGAAGCGAGCTAGTTAAAACTCTCAAAAGAACCATTTTTAAACATAGAAGCATTCAGAGAACAAAACCTCCTTTTCAGCACCCCTGGCTCATTCCTAGGGGCCGTTTCTTACTTTTCTGCTACATCATTTGAGAAAGTCACTAAGGCGTAGCAACATTGCAGTGTCCATCAGAAAAAAAAAAAAAAAAAAAAAAAAAAAGCCTTGAGAAAACTCTGAATAGCGCAGAAAGCAAGAACAAATGTTTTATATATGTGGTATTGTTAAAACTCCCGAGCGGCATAAATATAATAAACAATAGTGAAGAATGGGATATTTCTGTTTGTTTCCCCACACTCGAGATGACCTAACCTACCTCAGGCATGGTTCCACTTTGGGACTTGTGAGTTATTTGATCAGTCCAAACTTGTGAAAATAAACACTATTATTCCACTGTTCTAAACTGTGCATTCTTTTGTTCTCCGTCAATCGACTGAGAACTAGCAAATGAAAGTAAATTGTAATAAAATACAAATCAAAAAAAAAAAACCCTGCCGATAAACCAAAAACAACACATGGGAAAAAAAATGCAATAAACACAGAAATAATGAAATGGTATACTCATCACTAGGCAGGGCTCTGTGTGCTCCAGATTACTTTGTCAGCATTTTATGGGTGAGTTCTGATCTCATTTACAGACATCTCCTGCAGAGACTTCCCTCATGCTACCTCTGGCACGGCTGAGAGAAAAATCTAACATCTTAAGGTCAGTATTTTCAGAGAACCCTGTGGGAGTTAGACGTTCAGATCCCATTGGATTTCAGTGTAGGTTGGACACCTAACTTTGTGGCTCCAAAAAAATTACCTATTAAAGTAATAGGCTATTTCTTTGGCCTTCGCAATATTGTCTTCCAGAGAATAGCCTCCAGTGTTTTGTCTAGTTGTAAGCAGATACTGTGGGGTTATCTTGGTGTCTGAGTACCCAGCTAGAAGAGATGAACTTGAGTGTAAATTCTTTCTTAGGAATAGGCGTGCTCTTTGGGCCCCAAGCCCAAAACCCCATCCATGCCTCCACGTAGCAGTAACATCTCAGCAGCATGTTTCGCAGACCATTTAATGTTCGTCCAGCTTCGTGCAGCTCATGTGTTAAGAATTACTATTGTTTATAACATGACAGGGCTTTCACCGCTCCCTGGGAGGGGTCATTTTGCAGTCTGATACATGTCACACTCAGAAGGCTTGTCCTGATATTTTTATGGTGGTTTTTAACATTGGAAGATTTTGAAGATAGGGAGCGGAGAACTTACTGCGTTGGCTGGAGTTCGGTATGCATGTGCGTATGCCTGTGCATGGAGATGAGGTAACTGCTCAGACATGGTATCATTTTACATTCCCCTCCCACACTAGGAAAGCACCTTCCTTCTACATCCTTTTTATAGAAAACAAAAGAATTTTGCTTGATTTTTTTTTTTTTTCCTTTTTCTGAGAAGACACGTAATGGTAATGTTTTATACAAATCTCTTTGGTCAAAAGCCCGGAGAGAACTTGCACAGCCCTGGCCAGGATAGTATGGTGCCCTAAAAACAAGGTGCTAAAGGTGGTTAATGACCTGATGTCCATGGATGTGCCATTTATGTCTCAATGCCATGAAGCAGCATTAACCCAAATGATATATTTCAAATAAGTTCCCTCATACCGAAACTTTAGTAAACTTGACATGGGAAATCACAACGGACACAAGAAATTATACCTCCTCCCGGCACTCCCACCCCCACTGAACTGCATCCATCTGTTTAAGGAGAAAGATTTAATGTAAAAGCAGTGCAGCAAAGCATATTTTCAGATGATGAAGCAAAATTTTAAGTTAACTGAATAGCCCAAGTTGAAAGACTATACAGCTTTTACCACTGTATGGAGGAGCTATAATTATTGAGGACCCCAAAAAAGAGATGTACAGGTTTGCAGTATGGCTTACCAGCAGCTCATTGTCTTAAAACAAATGTCATTTAACACCCAGCATCTCAGGTTGTTTTAGCTGAAGAAAATAAACCCCAGGACCACCTCCTACCAGCCACTTTCTCGAAGGACTTTTGAAAATCCTCTTTTCCCATGTGTCTACTTAAAAAATGATCTGTGGAAAAGTTGGCTTTTTACTTACTGAAATCGGTAAGATGAACTTCTGACCCAGTTCATCCTTTCATAATTCAGAGGCTGGCGTGGCATGATGTTACAGTCTCGTATGCGAGTCTTACAATAAAAGTGTTAATATGGTCCTCTAGTCAGGCTGAAATCAAGAATATTTATCCTACAGTCATGCACGGTTGCCCAAGGGTTCTTGCAGAAATTATTCCTAAATTCCCACCCTCTTATGACACCTGAGCCTTTGTTAGTTCCTCCTAACTTTACCCAACTACTTGGAGGAATGAGATAGACATCCTAAGCTCCTTTGACAGTTGAAGGAGAGTGGAGCATCTCCAGTGCAGCCACGTCAGATCTGATCTGAAGTCTCGAGTACCTTCTCTGTCTGCCTTGACTACATGGCATTCGATGGCAGACTAACCTAGCCATGGCAAAACCTATCAAAAACCTCACCCTGGGCCGCACAACTCCTACATCACAGAATGGTCAGGGTTGGAAGGGACCTCTGGAGATCACCTAGTCCAACCCCCTGCTAAAGCAGGGTCACCCAGAGCAGGTTGCACAGATTCACGTCCAGGCGGGTTTTGAAGGAGACTCCCCAGCCTCTCTGGGCAGCCTGTGCCAGGGCTCTGTCACCCTCACAGTAAAGAAGTTTTTCCTCATGTTCAGATGGAACCTCCGGCGTTGCAGTTTGTGCCCGCTGCCCCTTGTCCTGTCGCTGGGCACCACTGAAAAGAGCCTGGCCCCGTCCTCCTGACACTCGCCCTTGAGATATTTGTAGACATTGATAAGAATGCATAGGAAGGAGAGGCAGGGTTTGGGGCAGCATGGAGAGCATCAATGGCCTTTTCAGTGGTTGTCCTCCATTGCCGTGGTCTCGGTGTGGTGGCAAAGTGCACCCCTGAGAGTTTTTCCTGCAAGCTTAAAATAAGAAGGGGTCAGTCTGGGTCTCAGCCTCAGGAACTGGCTGCACTAGAAGAGCAGACACAGTGGCTTTTGTCTGTGTCGGGAGCCTGACTCTCCACTGCTTTGCACCTTGTGGTCAGAGCAAAGGGGTTTGTGTGCTGATCTTCTTTCCAATTGATTTCTTCATATATCTGGAGTGATCTTACGTCATAAACTGAGTAATAGCCTTACAGCGCTATGCCCAGCTGTGGCCTGAAATTCTCATATTTGGAAAATAATTGGCTTTAGTTTTGCCCGGGGAATATTCAAGTTAAATGGTGTTTTTCTTATGTTTTTTATGCACATTTTTAGAAGTTTTCTCTTTATATTTTTCATAGTTCCCCAAGGATGTGTGTATACTGTCAACAGTAATGAATGACATGAACTTTTACCGTAAGGAACTGAAATATCATGGTAATCTAGTTTTCATGGTAATTTGGCCCCATGGAAGTCTCTCTGAGGAATAAAAATGCCTGAGAAAAGCAGAATTCACATAAGCTCTCATAATTTTCTATGTTCGTCTATATGTCTATGGGGAACTAGAGGAATTGTCAGTCTCCAAATATAAATTACACTGCTCAAGAATGAAAGATCAGTACATACTCAAATGCTTGATCCAGCAATAATAAAAATAAAATTCTGCATTTGTTCCATTGATAACAAAACCTCGGTACAGTGCTAAAATACCATGAGGATCAGCGTGGTAGAAAAGAATAAGGGTGCGGTTCCTTGACAGTTGAAGCCAATCTAAGCTGATCTGTTTTCTTTCGTGGTCACACCACCCCTCCTCGTCATCACAGGGGTATTTATTTTATTTTGTCGGTTTTCTAACAATTAGTACCTGGACCTACCCTGCCAGGGAGTCAGAGGAAAAGCATATGTTCACATAGGGTAAGGTGGGTTGCAGTCCACACCATCACCTGTACGCATGCAAGGAACAAAAGGTAAATGTAAAATGTCAGCAACGCCTTCCGGACAAGAGTGAGTGACATTATCTATGCTCAGACTAATTTTGGAAGTCCTTTAGTCTGTGGAACAGTAATCCATATGATTGATTTGCCAACTTGGACAGACATTAAGAAACCTGTTTGCCGAAGACTTGCCAAACCAGTCCTTCTCACTGTCTGGCATGAAGTCTATGTGTTTGTCTTCATATGAATGTAGCGCTGCTTTAACTGTATAGGAAGTGAGGAATGAGGAAAATGAATGAAAAAAAATGAGGAAAACTATGAATGTCATGTACAACTGGTTTCTGGAAGAGTAGCTCTGTGTGAGAAAGGGGAACAGACTATACTGGAAGAGGGAGTAGAGTAAAGCAGATACCTTTTGTAATCACATCCAGGCTATATGTGTAAGTATATTAGCAAAAACTCATCTCCTTCAATGAAATAATTTTACCAGCTCCCAAACTGAGTGCATATTGTGATCATGTAAAGAGAAAATAACCATTAATAAATCAAAAAAATCAGAAAAATTGCAGAGGAGACTGCAATTCGGAAATAATTAGCACTCAGTGACTGCATTTTAAATGGCCCACAAAGCGGAGAATAGTGCCAGCGTCAACTGGGCAGGCCAGCTAGAACTGAAAGTCTAAATACTGCTGCCTATTTAAACTCCTCTGCGATTCTGTAACGACCTGAAGGCCGTTGTGTGTATAACTTAAAGCCACTTGACCGGCACGTGAGGCGACTCCTCATGCGACTCGTGCCAACAGCCGCTATCAGCCAGGGGACAGGTTTCCCAGTCCCCCTTTGTGCATTCACAGGCGCCACAAAAGCGGTGTGAATGCCGCGAACTTCACCTCCTGGCAGATGCCGAATCTCCTTCCCAGGAGAACGACCCACCGCCTGCCCGGCACGATACAAAGAAGGTTCTTTTCCAGCCGTGCCCTGCAAGTCAATACTGGCTGATACGTAATTAAACACAGCGTATCAGCTCACACGGGCTTTCTAATGGGGGACAATAGTACATTTTAAGATTTGTGGCCAGATTCATCAGCACGCTTGACAGCTCTGCACTGCTCCAATGACACAGAACAACCTCAAGCCTGCAATAACTGATTGAGTAAACCAGCCCGTTGCGGTGCTGCTGGAGCAGTGCAAACCAGGCGAAGCGTATCGGCAAATCCACCTTCTTCGCTCTTTATTTCAAGGGATTTTTATCTCAGCCTATCTTAATTTCCAAAGTTTAAAAAACTAGCCGATTAAATTAATTAATTAATTAATTTCCACGCTTTTAAACTTAGTATGTACTTCTTTGGCAATAAATCAATTCTTTACAATGTTTTAAAGCTGCGTATTTACTTCTGGGGTAGTACATTCAAGGAAAAAGCACTGTAGGATGCTTTCAAAAAAATGTATCCCCTACGTCCGTGAGCAGGTTTGCGTGATGTGGGCAACAGCTGGATGTGAGGACCGGGACT
Organism: Ibycter americanus; assembly: GCA_035590275.1. Classification (NCBI taxonomy): domain Eukaryota; kingdom Metazoa; phylum Chordata; class Aves; order Falconiformes; family Falconidae; genus Ibycter; species Ibycter americanus. The sequence goes on along the minus strand of JAVJGI010000014.1, from coordinate 8,549,687 downwards.
GGATGCAACCTGGGCAAGTGAGGAGCAGTAGTTTAACTCAGCATGCATTGCAAGGCAGAAAGAGTCCTTCTTAAATCACGCCCAGTGAAATTTGCTGTATAGAACACGCAAAAGGCCACCGACAGCCAAGCACAACGTTGCTTACGGAAAGCAAATATACGGGAAATAACCTCCGATGCTGCCATAGAGTTAAAGCAAAACAGGACGCCGAAAGATTTAGTGGGAAGATGACTCTGCAAAAAGGAAACTAAGCCGTATTTATAAAGCAAGACTCGTGACCTCTCAGAGAAAAAGAACTCAGCCTGTCGTTTTCTACCATGGTTAAATCACGCCCTGTGAACGATCAGTCTATTATTTCCAAAACTTTCAGGCTAATTCGCTATTGCAAAACAAAATTTCTTCAAATGAGACAAAAAGTGCATTCCTCCTTCAGGATTGCACTCTGCACATGCCAAATCTGAAGTTATAAAACCAAGCTGTTTTGGAGGTATCTGAGCATTAAGAAAAAGGGCCTCTGAACAATTTTCTGAGAAGAAAACTGCTCATCGTTTTCCAGAAAAAAAAATAAAATCCCTTGGGCTAAGGTCAAGTGTGGGAAATTTCAAGCCAAAATGCGAATCTCTGAGCTTTATAGAAGCTATGATGAGTAGCAGTTCAAACTGAAAGCAATTTTGGGAGACAGAAGCCCTGACTCCAAAGTTCAGGCTGCATTTTGTCTCTGCTGTGGGTCTGATTTTCAAAACAGTCTAGTAATTTTCCCAAAAGGAACAGATTTTCTTGAACTTGGGCATGCTGGGTCTCTGCAACAGAGCTTTCCCGAAAAGTCTGGCAAAATCAGGCAAGGGAGGAGGGCTGGTTGTTTTGGATGGGTTTGTGTTTTAGCACAACATTTTATAAATATAGCTACACTCTGAAAAAATCCTTGTGCACATGTTTTTGTCTCACCGGATCCTGACAGTGATTTTGCCTTGCAGTTTCTTGTCTGTTCTGCTAATCTGACTGGAGAGGTATATCAATCTCCGAATTATCTGAGGAAAGGGGTTTTGGGAAAACTGTTAAAAAAAAAAGAATTAAAGTTACTCTTGAGCCTAGAAAGAGAAATACCTCTGTGAAAAAAATACTGACACATAGATGAAGCTCTCAGTGCCCCACTGAACATTGTGCGTGATACATCTGTGCCTGCTGGATTCCTAACCCCCACACATAATCTGAAAAATCTTGTGTTGTCAAATTTTTTGATGCTATCTAGATGCAAAGCATTTCTCAAAATGATGCATATATGGAGTAGCACTGAAATTTCCTGTTTACAGTGCTGTAAAACCAAATTCTGAGGTCTTTGTGCAGACCAAAATATTGACTTTCAGGGGTCATGGAGCAACTATTGACCCGAGTTGGCATGCAAGGAATTACACATGTGAATCCAGATATGGGATCTATATGTCACAGCTTAGCTGCACCAAAGTACATTAAAGTAAGTTACCATCATGTCTGAACGAAAGCAGAGACTGGCAACATGGCAGGAGACTTGCCCTCCGGACTCCACTGCTGGTACCGTCTGGGTGTCTCTTTGCCGAGCAAGCTGGCTCACAGAGAGGACCAGAGGTAGAAACCTAAACAAAGTATTCTGAGAGCATCAGCATCAAATCCCACAGGATCAGGCCCCAATGAATGCCACAATGCACCATAGCAGGTAAATTTGCACATACTATATATTTTATTCTAAGGTCTGGGACACATCCTGTCCCACTAAGATCAATGTTGATTGATTCAACATCATTGAATCAGTGTCACTCTGTGTGCTACCTTGTGCACCGGTATTATATATTACATTTCTATGTATAAAAACCTCGGATACATATGTATTTGTATATGTGTGTATATATTCATAAATACATATGCAGCTCACTGCACTGTGGGTTGGTTTTTTTTCCCAAGGTCAGGTAGAGCCACGTTCACTTGAAGTGTCACGACAAAACAAACTTTTTCTTTTCTGATTGTTGCTGGACAATTGAAATGCTGATTATAATGGTTAAATAAAGCAGGATAAATGCAAACGTGGGAACAGATGTATTTCCTGCTTTAAAAGTGTCAGCCTCACAAAGTACAGAAGTAAGTAGGGGAGAGAATTTATATCAAGCATGTGAGTAGCAATTAGGAATCCATTTGAAATATATTACTATGCTTGAAAAGCCTTCACTGAATAAAGAAAGTGATCTGTCTTTATTAAAAAATATTCAGCTGACTTTATAGATGGAAAAATGAAAGAAAAAATCTTTAATAAAATTCTAAAAATTATAAAGTTAATTAAGTTTAAGCATAAATGTCAAACAGTAGCAAGGAGACATTGATCTGAATGAATATAAATCCAAAAGGAACAACAAGAGTGTGATAAAATAAGCAAAACAAAAAAACAAATGGACAGATGGTCAAAGACAACAGTGTTTTATGTAAACTGAGACCAAGAGGAAGTCACCAGTGGTGCTAGTCCGTTACTCGATGGAAGTTGTGGAATTCTCACTAAACAAAACAGGTGTCAGAAGTGTCCAACAGGTATTTTTGTGGTACCTTGGAAAATGTGTGAGTTGCATGATAGAGATAATTAATAGTAATTAATGCATTCTTACCATTTCAGTGTCCCAAAACAGCTCTAGAAGTTACAAGTTTTAAAAACCCTGCATGTTCAGATAACTTGTGTCCAAGATCTTTAAAAGAACTCTCCGGGATGGTGATACCAATCTCCTCCGCCACTGAGTTCCAGGAGACTGGCAGGAAGGCAGGGACTGCTCTCCTCCAGCGTTAGACACCTCTTGGTGAGTTTTCACCTCTGGGCTAGTCATTCTAGGTTCCCTCTACAGTCGCTTGAGAGGTAGAGGCGTTTTCAGAGTGAAATTCATCTGACCAAAAGCTGACATGTACATTCAGTTAAGATAATAACATCCTAATGTATTGTCCACTTTTAAAAAATACCAACAGGGTGCCCAAGGCGTCTTAGGTCTGCTCACAAGGCATCAGTCCCGGCTCTCAGTGTGATGCTATGGGGTAGATCCTGTTCTTGGAGGTCTGAGCAGGGTGATCTTGTGTAGAACTGGAGGGTATTTTACCTGCACATTCAACACAAGTGTCACTCCTACAGGAAAGCTGAGCCATGTTCTAATACTACAGTTCAAGCAAACGTTGATGCATTGAAAACATTCAGAGAAGAGTTCAGAACCTTCTCAGATACCCTGCAAGACGATGGAAGACTTTGAGAGATGCTGGTAAGCATTATTTAATTTTTTAGTGTAAAAATATGCTCATAACTTCAATAATTATGAAAAAAAACCACATACAAATTTAAGGGGGAAATAGTAACAGCAAGATAATAATAAATTAGAAGTAGGATTTTATATTCATGTAATTCCTATTATGTGAGTTGCCTTCTGCAAGTGTCTCCCTATCCTAGCTGACTCTAGCAGGTCCAGGGGTGCACAGGCTATTAATTCAGACATACCCATTAAGACTTAATGGACATAGCCATTAAGTAAAGCATGGTTCGGGCAGCAAGTGCTTTTCAAAGAGCAGGGTCGGATCTTGCTCCTTAAAAATCAAAAGTATGATTAAAGAATTGGAAAAGACGCCTTACAGTAAGAAACTCAGGAAGCTCAATCTATTTTGCTTACTACAGAAAGGTCAAAGGGTGACTTAATCACAGCCTGACATTACCTACGGGGATAATCTCGGCAATGACTTCTCAACCCAGCCAGCAAAGAGAGAACAAAAGTCAGTGCCTGGAAGCTGAAGATAACTCAGACTAGAAACCAAATGTAATTATTGGCGGCCACAATAAATAATTATTATCAGGGTGGCTGCTGATCCTTTAACACAAGCAACCTCAAAATCAGATTTATTAAAAAAAAAATATGCTGTAAATCAGGCAATAATCTAGGAAGAAACACAGCTTGTGCATCTCACACTGCCCAGTCATCTAAGAAACTATAAACCCACTATCCGGGAGGGTTCTTACTTCGATCTGTTTTAAAAAAAACTATTATGTACATGCTTATCATGGTGACATTTAATCACTGTTAATATATGCATAAGGTTCAAAGCTGGGTAATTACCATTTTTTCCAACTCTGACCTCTCGTATGATTTGCCACCACCTCTCCCAGTGTTCTTGTTTTGAAAACTAATTCCCGTTATCTAAAAGACTTTCCAAAGCAAACACAGCAATGTAGCACTTTCTAATATTTATTTTGTGTTCTCAAAGAAAAGGCAATCGTGGGAGTTTGTTGGTGGTTGGTTTTTTTTGGGGGGGTGGGGTGGGTGGGTGGGCAGGTTCTTCTTCTAAAAAGGTACTTGTATCTATACTACACTGTAGCTGCAAAATGTCCCCCTGCTCCTTTACGGACTCCGGGGACAAGGTCCACTGGCAGAGGGTTTTGCTGCATAACCTCTCAGTATGCAGGAGGTGAATTTTTTCAGGGAATTGGGCAAAGGCCCTAAGGTGATAGCAGCAAACTCCACTTCGGTGCCTAACTGCAGCAGGAGACCGCAAAGGAAAAGTTTTTTCATGTACTAAGACAAAGATGCATAGTTTTTAAGGTCACGATGATCCTCCCTCTGGTCTTCTTCCCTACGTAATTTGGACCAAAAAAACCCCTGAAAACTTCTTCCATGGGAGTCTCTGCCTCCTGATTTCAGGTGTTTGGCTGTACAGAGAGCACCCATCACCCATTCCCTGCGCTTGGCGGATGGACGTGGGAAACTCGGCGGGTCTGGGAACAGCCTGGCAGACGTGTGCGTTCACAGCGTTATCGCCCGCCCGGATTAGCAGCTGAGCGCCGCTGGTTACAGCCGGCAGCCCCTGCGAGTAAACACGGGCCTTGCAAGATACGGTTGAGTTGCTGACTCCATCGTAGACTCCTTGCCTGACCTTGGGACTGTAGCACTGTCTGCCTCCGTGTTTAAAAAGTTAAGATAATATTCCTTGTCTGCCTCACAAGGATTTTGTGAGGTTAGCGGCAGGATTTATTGGAGCTAGCTGTAAAGTGTTACGGTGATGAGAGCTGTGTAAACATCTATGCTCATGAAACCTCGATTCAAGCACTAGGCATCGCGCTGGAGGAAAGCCAACGTAAAGCCCGTCGGTCCCTACAGCATCAGGGGACAGCTCACACCCGCGCTTCCCGCATCGCGGAGGTGACAGAAACCTGACGGCGGTGGAGCCGCGGAGGGGGAACGCGCCGGGACGGAGCACAGAGCCCTTCGTAGCGGGGGTCTCGCTGTCATTTACGGTCTCGTGGCTGGCAAGGAGCCGTAGGGAAGAGCTGCCTTAGCCCATTAGCCTTCGCCTCAGCGCCCCAATGCCGTCGGGGAGAAGCGAGGGCCACGGAGCGGGCCGGAGCCGGAGCCGGAGCCGGAGCCGGAGCCGCGGGCGGTGGGCACGCTCGGGGGGCACACGCACGTGCCACACGCCGTACGCACGCGGCGAGAGGTCACCAACCCGGGGCTTGGCAAACATTTCCGAAGGGCTTTACGAACAATTCATTAATAGATGACATATTTGTGCTAAAGGCGCAACCAGCCCAACCAGATTTTATTACAGGTGTAAATAATACCGAAAGAATTTAAGCGTTTAATCCCTTCTTCCCGCTGACACGTCACAGGTCTGCTTAATCGCCCACCGCCCCAATTCACAAATGCTTCATCCACACTTATTTTAATTATTTTAGGGAGATTTATACAAATGCCAGGGGTACCTAGCAGTGCCCTCCGGATTTCTTGGCCCCAGTGAGAACCCGAACAACGCTTGAAGCCCAGGAATAGTGTCAGGGGGCTCGGGGGGGCCACCCGCACAGCCCTACGGCGGGGGGGAGCTGGGCACCCCCGGCTGAGGGGAGACAGGCCAGAAGGGAGGGGAG
>JAVJGI010000014.1:8523052-8542150 GCA_035590275.1 Ibycter americanus | reverse complement strand
TTGCCCCCCCCCCCCCCCCTTTGTTTTTATTGTTCTTGGTTTATTTGTTTTATGCTGCTTCCTGTTTTTTAAGGCAAAAGACCAACTATTACTGCTAAAAAGGCAAAAAAAGAAAACTTGTTATATATCGACCTGTTTAATTTTCCCCTAACGCACTTGTGATTTCTGTTGCTCTCTTCCAGTTCTTCCTTTGTTCCGTCTATGTCCCGATGTGCACAGAGAAGATTAACATCCCCATCGGGCCCTGCGGTGGCATGTGCCTCTCTGTCAAAAGAAGATGCGAACCTGTTTTAAAAGAATTTGGCTTTGCCTGGCCAGACAGCCTAAACTGCAGCAAGTTCCCACCCCAGAACGATCACAACCACATGTGCATGGAGGGCCCAGGAGATGAAGAGGTTCCCCTTCACAGCAAGACCTCCTTGCAGCCAGGAGAAGAGTGCCACAGCATGGGATCTAACTCGGATCAGTACATCTGGGTGAAGAGGAGCTTGAACTGTGTCCTGAAGTGCGGCTACGACGCTGGTCTCTACAGCAGGTCGGCTAAGGAATTCACGGATATCTGGATGGCCGTGTGGGCCAGTCTGTGCTTCATCTCAACTGCCTTCACAGTCCTGACCTTCCTGATTGATTCATCCAGATTTTCCTACCCGGAGCGCCCAATCATATTTTTGAGCATGTGCTACAATATTTATAGCATTGCTTATATTGTGAGGCTAACTGTGGGCCGGGAAAGGATATCCTGTGATTTTGAAGAGGCAGCAGAACCTGTTCTTATCCAAGAAGGTCTTAAGAACACAGGATGTGCTATAATTTTCTTGCTGATGTATTTTTTCGGGATGGCTAGCTCCATCTGGTGGGTTATTCTGACATTGACGTGGTTTCTGGCCGCAGGACTCAAGTGGGGCCACGAAGCTATAGAAATGCACAGCTCTTATTTCCATATTGCAGCCTGGGCTATCCCCGCGGTGAAGACCATCGTCATTTTGATTATGAGACTAGTAGATGCTGATGAGCTCACCGGTCTGTGCTACGTTGGGAACCAGAACCTCGATGCACTGACGGGCTTTGTCGTCGCTCCGCTTTTTACCTACCTGGTCATCGGGACTTTATTCATTGCAGCGGGACTCGTGGCCTTATTTAAAATCAGGTCTAATCTCCAGAAAGATGGAACTAAAACTGACAAACTGGAAAGGCTGATGGTCAAAATCGGTGTCTTTTCAGTGCTGTACACCGTCCCAGCAACGTGTGTCATTGCCTGTTATTTCTACGAAATCTCCAACTGGGCCATTTTCCGCTACTCGGCAGATGATTCCAATATGGCAGTGGAGATGCTTAAAATCTTCATGTCCCTCCTGGTGGGTATTACATCAGGTATGTGGATCTGGTCAGCCAAAACTCTGCACACGTGGCAGAGGTGCTCGAACAGACTGGTGAACTCAGGGAAAGTGAAACGGGAGAAGAGAGCAGATGGTTGGGTGAAACCTGGGAAAGGGAACGAGACCGTGGTATGAGAAAAGGACGACACCCCGATGGTCTGACTGCTGTCCCGTGAAGGACTGATCGTGTGTAAGCGTTGCCGTGTAAATGTTGGGAGTAGAGTAGGGAGATGATTACACAACCTGTCTCTGGGGGATGGGGAAAAAAAAGCCTTAAAGAATTAAACAGCAAAAAGATCATGCTGCAGATACAATAGCCATAAACCATGCTGCCCAAAATAAGAAAGCCCAGGGAGGCTTTAAAAGCTGTGAAATATCCAAACATGTTATCTTCCTTCTTTTTTTTTTTTTTTTTTCCCCCCAAAGCAGGATGCAATATACTGAAGTCTTTAGAAGCTGAGGGACTGTAGCCCACAGCTGTGGGATGTTGTTTCTTTTCAGTGTCTTATAGCTGATGGAGGAAAGGTGGTCCAGGGCCAAATTCTGGGCTGACTTAGGGTCCAGTTATCAGAAGACGGAGCACCCAGGACATCAGTGAGATGTCTTCTTTCCGAGTTCAGCATCGTGAAGGAAGAGCTTGCCGAGGGTTGTGTCTTTATGCCCTGGGGAATTCTGTTTCTCCCATATGCTGCACAAGTCAGCCAAGGATCAGGTCCTCCAACAAATACCAAGTAGACTGAGAGTTACCCATGATGAGTAGGATTTAGTGAGGTATTAGTGTGGATGATTCTTTAAGTCATCTGATGGTCTAATAATAATTTCAAAACATTCTTTTTACTGTCTGTAACCTGGTCTGAATTGGGAGCTGACTCTGCCTTGCAGGAATTTGGGCCTGCCTGGGTCCCTTCCCACCTGAATTATTCTGTGGTTCTGTCAGTATTTCTAATTTTTTAAAAGCTTTACCCAAGGCCATTGTCTGAAGTAGAGGAATCAGTGGGAGTTGGGAGACCGTGTACGGTCTTCTGCATCGATTATCATTATCTGTCTGCCTCCATTCCTGTCCCTTCAGGTGCTCCTACTATTTCCAGCAGACTACTTTGCTGCATTTAATAGCTTTAAATAAAGTCTTACATTATAGTGTTCCTTCCTCCAGGAAAGAGAAAAATGAGTTGAGGGTCTCTTCAAACAATGCCAGTTTTCTCCAAGTAAACTTATCTGGCTCTCCCTGGAGACCCATTGCGTGAAGCAATTAAGTCTTAATATATTTCATTCAGTGCGATGGTATCTCTGCAGACGCCAGTCTGGGGAGAAGCGAAATGTTAAGTTCCTTGGCAACCTCATGTTCACACAGATCAGTTGTATAATTATGTGTGTCGGTTACAATTAAGAGAACATTCTCAGCCCATGACATCGCAGTACAGCTGACTGCCTCACAACGATGCTCCAGTTGCTCACTGACAGCTATGGAGTTTTTTTAAACGTATATTTACATGCAGAATGTGAGCAGGCATTCAGTTCTCAGGAATGACAAGAGACATTTTCCAGTTTTTTTAAAGGGATCCCAAGAAAAGAGATCCAACTTGTTGGTGAATAATGTTGTTTCATAGCAACTATTGAGTTTTCTTATTCTTTTGATTTGAGGAGGCGTTGGCTTGTGCTAGTGGGGAGCTTGAACCTTGTGTCGGGGGCTTGTTTGGCTAATAAGAAAGGTGATGCAAACAGCAATATCTCAGAAGCACTTAAGAGAACACTGTTCTGATGCTCTACCCCTTTGAAGGAACTTTGGTTTTATCTGTGTGCCCTAAACTTTTGCTTTCTTTGTGTGGAACCTGGTCAGCTGTGGAGCATCCCCCCAGTGCCCCGACTCACACGACCTTTGAGGGCGGCTGAGAACAGGCACTGCTTTATTGCAGTCCCTGCTTTTCAGGCAGGTGCCCCACGTGCTTCCCAAACCACAATTCATTCCAGCTCTGGCCGTGAGCACTAATCTGTCCCAGAAGCGTGTATTGTTTCAGTGTCAATGTTGAAACATGTGATAGAGCACATTAAAAAAAACACAAACAAAACACCAAAAAACAGCAAACCCCAAACAAACCCTAATTGCAGTCTTTGTGGTTGGGCTCCCTCTCCAGCAGAACAAGTGACAACTTGACACATTCTGCTCAAGACACACAAGCATTGTCTTGGCCAACACTGCATACCAGCCAAGCCTTTTCATCCTCTCCATAAAGTTTCTCACTATTAGTGTTGTGTTTGGATCTGGTTATTCCTCTATGGACGGGGACTTCTGGAAGTGGGATATCTTCAGATGGCTGAGCTTCTCCATCGTGCGATCTTTCTCGTGGTGTGGCGAGGGATATAAAGTCAGCAGCTATACACTGACTTTCAAGGAGTGAGGACGCAGTATGAGCCTTTTCTTGTAAGCTAGTATTGGGCTGTGCCAAGCTGTCATGTTCACTCGAGTGTCCTTCACTCTGAAATGGTTTGGATACTCCCCTGGCCGATGCGACCCGTGTTTGACTGGACTAATTCAATAAACAGCATTTTTAACCATGTTATTTATACAGAAGTGAGTGTTAAGTAGACCTTGTTATCAGATCCCTGCATCTCTGCCTGTGACCCTGTGGACTGTGGCAGAGGGATGTCCCCGGTGATTTGAGACATTGGAAGTGAGGTGGATGAGGATAGCATTGTATGGCCCTGTGAGCGACCTGCAGGGATATTCCATTAAAGACTGTGATGGACTCGAAAGTACTGAGGAGGACGTGGGCTGGGGAGAGACACCAGCTGCTGTTCCTGACGGAACATCTTTCCAAGCAGTCGGGGGGAGACATTGCTAACCCAAAGCAAAAGTAGCTGTTGCAGCGATGAAACCGTTCCATAAATGTATTCATCCATGTATGTTTACCTTGCTCTGCTTTGGGGCTGTATGAGGGAGAAGTCATAGCAGATAGCCTAAAACCCAGCAGTTGCGAAGAGTGGGTATCTGCAGCTCGTATGTTCTCTTGTTTCAACTTTTTTATGAATTTAAAGCCAAAAAATGTGTGACTAATCCTGTTGCGGAAGTGCAGTTGCTGTGGTTATACAACTAGAAACTTTACAGCAGTTACCTTCCTTGCATGGTCCCTGCTCCCTTCTGCCTCCGCCAGCGTGTGCTCTTTTCACTGCAGGTTTCAGAAGCATCTGCTGGGGAGGTACAAGCTTAGCTCTTATGTTAAACAGACAAGTTAGCTCCTTTTTCTGAATTTTAAGGAAATAGACACTGATTATTTTGGGGTGTACAGAAAATATATCTACTTCAATGTATGTACTGTAAATTTCTAATTTATCACTGTAAAAAAAAAAACCCAACCAACTTTGCTATTTAATTTTTATATCAAAATAAAATTTTAACCTCTGTGGATAACTAAAGCATTCCTGGCAGCCCTCACGTTTTTGGTGAGTTTGTTTCTTAAATTGACTTCATCATTGTTGGAAGTGCTTTTTTCCCCTGAAGGAAGAAGGACTGAAGTGCTCACACTGTGGCAAAGGGATGCTCCGAACGGGTTAATCCAGCAGGGTATGGATCTAAATGTCAGTTGCGAGGAATGACAGAACAAAACATCATTGGGCAACAGTGAAAGTACGTGCGTGCTTCAGGGCTTACACGCAGGGTGGACAGAAATCCTTTCAAAGACGGCACACGGGTCCCGGGTGCTGGCTGGGGATGCAGCTGGAGTTTTCGGCTTGTCCAAACACGTCCCTAAAACCAAACAGGAGTGCAAGATAGAAGCACAGCCATCCACTGCTGTAGCACTGCTGTGGTGTGGCTCCGGGGGCCAGCAGAGCCTCTTGTAAGGCTCCTTTTTATTTCACATTTTACAGAATATGTGCAACCAGCGATGCCCTGAGCGTTCAGATCCGGGGCGTATGGTGGAGGAGGGCAGCACCGCCGCCTGCCTGTTGAGTAGATGAGAACCACTAGCAGCATTTGGAAGGGGCAAATTCTGCTCGTAGTAACATGCTTGAAATGGGTTCACTCCTAGGGGTAATTTCAGCCCTTCGGAGAACAGTTTCAATTGATTGTCTACATTTTCTTGCCATGTTTTTTTAAACAATTCAGCTTATTAATGCTCTGCTTATTTTTAATTCCTTTTTGTCATTTCAGTTCACAGTTGGGATGTACGGTGGCAGCGAGGAGTTCCTTCTTTTTGTGTACATCCCTCACTAGTTTCTCTGACACTGGTAGTACAGTTTGTGATATTAGTCACCATCTGAACCCACTTAATCATCTCCATCATGAAGCGTTCTGTGTGCGGGATTACTTAATTAGCATAATGTTATTCTAATAAGAAACTAAATCAGACTAGAGTGGATAATAGTGAGGGCGTGCTATAAGGAAGGCAGTAGGAATTATCACCTATGTATCCGTAGCTAATCAAGTTTTGAAGAGCAGCATCTAAAACTGGCAATTAGAGTGATTTGCTCATGCCTTTGGCAGCTCGTTGCTGTAATGTTCTCAGGTTGGTGATTAATGAGATCTCTGAAACTTATAATTAGGAGTCTTTAATATAGCTATGGTTAAATGTAACAAACATAAAAGAGCTGCTGGGGGAGGGAGAGGAATCTCCCTGTTGTCACTGGGGCTGTTTGCGTTACCAGAGAACCTCAGGCATAGCGTTCGAGATGGTGTTGGGTGCTCTGGGTCTCTCTGATGGCCACTTGGCGTTACACGTCCCCCACATCAGGCATCTCAGAGCATCAGCTGTGAAGTGGCAGTGGATTGCTGGAATGGCTTTGAATGGGGGACAACCTCCCCGAGCCACTGGGATGACAAATCAGCCCAGGTTTCCCTATGGAGGGGAGTATGTGTCTGTATACAAAACACGCAAAAAAGAATAGCCTTTATGAGGACTTTTTTGTGATTGTTTTGCTATTTAGGCTTAGGGGGTTTTGCTTGCTTGCTTGGTTTTGTCTTGTGTTTTTTTTAAAACTGTCTTTAAAGAGAGCAAATGTTAAGGAGTCCGTAGCAAAGGAAACCAGAGTTCTGCTGCCAGAAATCGGGAGCATCCTAAGCTCCAGTCATGCAAAAATGTGGTATCATGAGATCCTGGCTTTGGTGGTGGAGTTTCCACCACACCCTGTCCGTCCTCAGCCGCTCATTCCCATAACTGCACCGCATTTCAGCTCCTCCTTCATTTTGCCAGTACAACTATTTGCAGCACTGTGCTGCAGAGCAGAGCAGCAAAAAGATCCGGGTTAAAAATAACCATCAGAGTTTTTGCTTTGTTTTATGCTGGAGGTTTATTTTTAACTTGGATCATAGTGATCTGGTTTGTGCGGCAGCCCCACCAAGAGCTGTACTGGCACAGCGAGGCAGCATGAACTGCCAGGGGAGCAGGGGTCTGGCTTACACTGCCTTGGCTCCCACAAGTATCATCCTGTGGAGCTGCTCCCCAAGCCCTCTTGCACCATCATCCCCATGAGGCCAGAGCTGCATCTACCTGCAGGGATGCAGGAATGGGCAAGAGACAAGCAGCAACTACCTGACCACTTCCAGCTTCCCCAGCCTTAGCTAAAATGGCAAAGCCGTCAGTAGGGCTGTTGGTAACTCCCTAAGTGTGATGCTTCAACTGGGATGATTGAGTCCAGCTTTGAACTGCTTATCTATAGGTGAAAGCCCTATTGCACAGCCCCATAGCAGCTGTGCTGCTGATGCTCCGTAGTGCCCTTTTTGACACACTTGGGCTAATTGGCTCATAATATATGCCAGGAGTTTGCAGCCTCAGCCTAGGATGGCTCATCCAGACTGCCAAATATTAACACAATTTGAGTACAAAGTAGAGCGTCTCTTCATGCTTGCAAAGCCAATGGTGGTACAACAGTGACAAGGCAGAGTGTGGTCCAGGCTGGAGCTGTGTTGTGCCATCCTCCTGCTGCACCTCACCAAGAAGAATGGACAAGAGGATGGGTGCAGGTCAGGCAGCTCCCAGCTGATGCTGAGCTGGTACAGTAGAGCCTGTATCACTAGTATTTCCTGCAGCTGCAAAACAATTTCTGGCTAGAGGTCCTGCGCATCCTGGCAGACTCCAGCTGTTGTAACAGCTTTGTGTTGTTAACAACCAGATGTTTTGTTTTATGCTGTGGGAACAGCTTACCAAACAGTCACCCTGGAGCTGGAAGAGCAGAAAGGTGGCTTAGAGGGTAGTAGCAGCAAACAAGGACTCACATGCTAAGGTATCACTGAGAAGCTGTTCTTCTGTTTTCCTAGTTTTTTGGGGGGAGCAGGGACCTCCCATGTGCCAGATGTTGGGTACAACACCAGAGGAAACAGGTTAAACTCCAAACACAAACATTATTGCACCACAAAGTGTACTGTAATTCCTAACTTTTGATTTTGTTGCTGTGTTTGCTTGCCAGAAGCAAAAGTGCTGATTAATTAGATCCACTTCAGAGGGCCCAGGGAAGGGAGACAACTTTAATTTTGTCCATTTTTTAATCATTGGTTTAAAACATTTTAAAAAAAAAAGAATTACCCATGGCTTGTCGATACACTGGTGAGATAAATATCTGAATTTTATATTTCCATCAGCGTTTAGCTAGTTTCCTGCCTGGTTCTCTCATTTCCTGAGCTTACTCTGAGGAAGGGAAAAACATCCTTCCTGCAAAATAGATGCAAATCATTTGACAATCTGCTTCTGCAATAGTAAGGTTTAAAATATCATTATGCAGAGAAAACAACCTAACATCAAATGTTTTAATGGATAAAGGGAAGTATTTTCTTCCGAAGCTGAGCTCTCTCTCCGTTCTTGTCCGTCTTCCGAACTCTGAGACGCTTTTAGCCAAGCACCTGGTAAGGGATGGGAAGTGGAGTGCCATGGAAAAGCAGGAATCGAGTCGCCGCGGGGATTTTCCTTGCCGCCGTGTCGCTGGCTGTGCAGCGAGGAGCGGCTGACACCTAGCGGCGGCTGCTCGCCGGCCCCAGCCCCTGCCAGCCCCGCTCCCCACGCGTGTCCAGCCCCTTCCCGGGGGGATACTAGGAGCGGATTTGCTTTTCGTGGCACTGCGGGGCTGGGGTGCAAAGAGGGGAGCTGCTGCCGGCTCCTCACCTCTGCCCGCTCCCCAGCTCTGCCCCAGCCCACACCACATGGCTCCGGGGAGGGTTGGTGGCTCTTCGGTGAGACCAACGCTGCCGTAGGCATTCATAGCATCATAGAACGGTTTGGGTTTGGGTTGGAAGGAACCTTTAAAGGCCATCGAGTCCACCCCCCCCTGCAATGAGCAGGGACATCTTCAACTAGATGAGGTTGCTCAGAGCCCCGTCCAACCTGACCTTGAATGTTCCCAGGGATGGGGCATCCACCACCTCTCTGGGCAACCTGTGCCAGTGTTTCCCCACCCTGGCTTTCTTCCTGGCTCCTAATGTTGAACCCATTACATGGATGTTCAGAGGCAATGGTGTGCAGCAACAGGAGGACTGTCCACCCCCTCCCTCCCGGCTCCAAACCAGCATATGGAAAGGTGAGGGCAAAGCAGAGCACGTACCTCAGGTGCTGATGGTGAAGGCTTTGCTCAGCGGCACGTCTACCAGTGCTGGGCCATGCACGGTGGTTTGTACCAAGTGCCTCAGCTGAGGAAATCACAAGCTCACCCTCTGTTTGATATAAATCTCTCCCTATTGCTCAACTCAGGGCTCGGGGCTGGTGTGGCTACAGCAGGTTGCTAGCATTGCTCACAAAGAGGAAAAAAAACCCAAAACCCCCCGTAACACAGCATGGCAAAAGGGCCACAGAGGCACCTGTCCCCTGCTGTGGCAAGGGAAGCTGCTGGTAGCCGAAACCAGCACCACACATATTCCAAAAAGGTCGTCTGAAAGACTTAACACAATCTCTTCCTTGACCTCACACTAGTCACATTTAAAAGAAAAAGGACTAGGAGAGCACAGCAGAAAGGAAAGCCTCCAGCCTGGGATGATAGCTTTTCTTCTTTCTGCTGCTATTTGACAGCAGTGCGAAAAAGCTGGCAGGCCCCAGGCAGAAAGCAAAATCATTTGCAGGGTCATGCACAAGAGAACCACAATAAAACTGTAGCATCTTTTTGAAAGGTAGGGGGTGCAGGAGAGGCCTGGAAATGGGGAAGAGAAGTTCTCAGAGGAGGAGGGAATATATAATGCTGAAAAAGTCAGCTACAGAGGCCCCAGTGTCTGAAAGTTATGACAAACAACAATACCATTCCACTCACAAAACAATCATGTTTCTACAGCTGTGGCCTGAGCGGAGCCAAAAGAAGTGAGAAGCCACCCCTGTTTCCCTGGAGAACGGTTTTATAACCGAGGCAGGGAAAGGGGCAGGTCTCATCCTGAAACACCAGTAATTCATCTTGTCAGCATCAGCAAAGCCAGCCCTGTTTGCCTTGGGATGAGCTGGGTTTCACTTCCGCAAGCTTGTGAGGTCCCTCCCTCTCCAAAATGCCCAAAAGCAGCGTCTGCATCTGCCAGAGCCCTGCCAGCTTCAGGATGCACCAAGACACTGCACAGGGCTGCATCCCTTCCTGCCCCTCTCCTCGGGATATCAGGCACTTTTTCTTTTTTTGGCTGTGAAGTCTAAGAGACGTGGCCACCAGCCCAGTCCTCTTCACTTGTGCGGCCTTTCCAGTAGCTGTGCTCTGCAGCCCCATGACTCCCTCCTGCAGCCTGGGTTCCCGTCAGGAGTCAGGATTTTGCAGTCCTGTTCCCAAATCTGCTACCGAGCTGTTGTCTTGTGTCACAGAGGGGATGGCCTGGTTGTGGTGGACTAAGAAAGAGCAGGATCCAAGAGCTGCCATGGCTGTTGGGACATGAGTGGTGATAGAATGAGAGGAAATGGCCTCAAGTTGCACCAAGGGAGGTGTAGACTGGATATTTGGAAAAATTTCTTCACCAAAAGGATTATCAAGCATTGGAATAGGCTGCTCAGGGAAGCAGCTGAATCACCACCCCTGGAGGTATTTAAAAGACGTATAGATGTGGCACTTTGGGACATGGCTTAGTGGTGGACTTGGCGGTGCTAGGTTAATGGTTGGATTTGATGATCTTAAGGGTCTTTTCCAACCTAAATGATTCTATGATTCTATGATTCTACTTTGGTCCTGGGCCATGCAGAGGAAGGCAGTGTATGGGTGGGTATGCAAGGAGTGCAAGGAGTGCCCGGACCTCCACACCTCCCCAGCTCTGCTAAAGCAACTGAAGCAGAGGAGGCACAAGTTGTTGAATGCTCAGCTTTGAAAGCCTTTGCCTACAACCCCAGAAGAACCCAGCTAACCTCCTAGCGACAGAAGAAAGACCAAGAGGTTTGAGGATCTGTTAGCCTAAAGAGACACACGGAGTGGGTGAGCAGGAGAAAAATCTCCACGTGAATAGATTCACAGCAAAAATAAAACCTGGCACTTCACATCCCATTCCCTACTGCACCTGTTGGCTCATCACCACTCATTTAAGGAAGGAAAGAGATTTCTTCCACAAGGAGAGGGGGAGAGTCTGCCTTATTAAAAAAAAAAAAAAGACTTCAAAGCCCTTTCTCCATCTAACTTCTATAGTTCTTCAACAAATACACACAGTTCTTCTACAAATAACTAATGCAGACATGCACATAGACAGCCTTTAGAAATTCCTATCTCAGACCCACATTCTTAATGAAGACAAAGCTCAGATTAAATAATCTACCTCCCATTACAGAGGAAGTGATTGCTGAACCCGAGACTAGGCGGCCGGTGTTTACGGACCTCAGGGTGCATCTCTTTCTGCAAACCACTCCATGTTCCTAATTTCTAGGAAGCACTAGAGCAGGTAGATACAGGGCTGCCACATGCTGACTGCCAAAGGAGATGGAACTGC
This sequence comes from Ibycter americanus, assembly GCA_035590275.1. NCBI lineage: Eukaryota > Metazoa > Chordata > Aves > Falconiformes > Falconidae > Ibycter > Ibycter americanus. The sequence continues at coordinate 8,530,924 of JAVJGI010000014.1, read as the reverse complement.
TGTGCCATGCAGTGATAGCTATGGCGAGGAGCGGCTGGGATAAAAGGCTGCATTTCCTGGTTAGCCAGAGCTCTTGGGGCAGACTTTGGAGGAGTACAGATGTGACCACCAAACCCAGGGTCTCCTGACTCGCATCATGTTCTTGTGCTGACATGCTGATTCCCCTGGATGCAGAAGAAAAAAGAAAAATCTCTCTAATAACACAGAGGTTGGAAAAAAACCTGGACTTGAGCCCCGTAGAGCAGAGGAAGGAGGAAGGAAGACACCAGAGGGATGCAAACTCGAAGAAGATGGAAGGAGAGCTCCAAGGTGCGCCTGAGCACAGGCAGGTGTCCGTCCCTGGGCCAGCCGTGGCTGCTCAGCACTCCCACAGGGTTGCCGGCAAAGGGACGGCACGCCACACTTCAGAGGCGCGGGGTGTTTACACTAACCTGGGCACCGCTGCCCAAAGCAGATGAGGCAGCACCCAGCTCTTGGCAGAGCTGAAGGGTCAGTAGCTGCCAGCAGAGGCAAAAACAGAGCGAAAGATTTTCCATAAATGCAGCTGTTAGCAAAGTGCATGTCTGCCCACAGCTGACAATAGAATCATAGAATCCTTTAGGTTGGAAAAGACCCTTAAGATCTTTAAGTTCAGCTGTAAACCTAGCATCCTTTAGCCCTTTTTTATTTATGGCTTAATATGCTCTAATCATGCCCTCGCATCAACAGGAACACTTTAAGCTGGCATTTGAACAGTGCCAAGCTAGCATTTCAGCTCAATCTGATATTGGCTTGGAGGTACTTGCCAGCTTCAAGCCACTATCTCAAGTTCCTGTTTGATACTTTAAACCACCTAACACCTGCTGAAGGTGAGGGAAAGTGGTTTTGGCTGTGACTAGAACATAACATGTTATATCCACGAAGTTCATAGCCATTTGTCTGGTAAATAAACAGAAAAAAAATAATTACTATCCGTCTTGGCTGAGTTCAATAACGACTGACTCGGCCATAAGTAACCATGAGAATGGTTCCACTCTGGTCGCTATATAAATTAAATTCCCTGAGGGCTGGGCTTGATCCTGGGAGGTTCACCTGCTCTTCAGCAGGGCCCTATGAATCCAAATTACTATAGTTATCACTCATGATGGAAAAGGAAGAATTCATTTTGGTGTGCATTTCACAGAGAAAATAGAGATTAGAAAGAAAGATAACCTTATCTAAAGAAGTACAAACTCTCAGGAACAAGGAGTAATGGAGAAAGGATTGGAAGGGGCAGTTCCATGGCATGAGTGTGTGGCTACACCATGCAAATCCTATTTCTTCTTGAAATGGGATCACACAAGGACAGAAATATTAATTTTTGTCATTTCACTAAAAAGCTGGGTCTTTTAAGTTCTTCTACATAATATGAGTATAACTGTAGTTATACTTCACTGAACAACTGTAACGTATCAACAGGAAAAAATGGATTTATCTTCAAAAAGATTGATTTTGACTCTTGATTCAAAGTATTTCAACCTAATTTTTGTGGGAATACATACCATTTGATTGATTACTCCCAAAATATTGACTCTGGTCTGGAGTGTTTGCTCAGCGACCAGCCTCAGAGCACTCTGAAATCATGGGGGTGTTGTTTACTTGCTTGATGGATGCCAGACTGGTGAGCAGGAGGAAGGCTTCAATAAATCATTTCTGACATTAACCTTGCAGAAACAAATTCCCATGAGTATTTGTGTTAGTTCTGCTGCCAGTGCTTGTGCAAACACTGCAAGGACAGAATTCACACCGCTATCTTTCTGTGACTAGTTTTGCAAACAGAAGTTCCTCATCGGCATTTCCAGGCAAAGTCAATGGGACAGGCAGGGATGAAGGAAAATCACTTTGTTTATTCAAACAACTGTTCGTGTGTCATTAGCAAATACTCATGAAACTTTCATAACAGATTTTGGGTTGATAAAAAAAAAAGAAAAGAAAGCATGCATTGGATTAAGCAATGAAATGTTTTTATTTGTGTAAATAAGCAGAATGTTCCAAATGTCCAGCATCTGGCACCTGTAGTTTTTGTATGTGCTGTTTTTATCGTAATCTCTACCTATGCCACAAAATTTTCCCTACAATTTGTTGTTTAGCATAGTGATTATGTGATTAAGACGGTCTAGGTCAGACCTTCTCGATCTATCATGAGAAATAGTTGCATATGGAAACCTCTGTTTCTGAGGACAGACACAGTAAGCTGGTAAGTAGCAAGTACAGGGTACCTATGTATATATATATATATTTGCATTTTTAGTATAAATGTTCTCCTAATAATAACCTTGTGTAGAATTGCCATAATCTCTTAAAAAAAAGCTTCAGGAAAACTCTTAACTGCAAAAGCTCTAGTGGAACTTCACAAGCACAGGGACCCACTTGCATTTGTACTATGGGGAACTATGGCTGCTTGGCTGAGAAACACTGCCTGAAGTCTGCCAGCACGTGGGGATGTCATATCCGCACCACGAAGGACTGGTTGAGACCTGAAACTTCACTGATGTCCCACCAATTTCAGAGTTGGGCTCTTAATTGCTGTCTGTTTTGAAACAGAAAGTCTTTTCTAAGTGAGCCCTAAAAACTCATTTTTAGATCTTGAGGACCAGCCAAGTGCTTCTCAGACTCAGGATGAGACTTTGGATGTTCTAGAGACCCTACATGGACCTCAGCCACTTTCCCATTCTCCACTACTTCTGTCAAGAACAAGCAGGATAGTCTTGCTTCTGCCACTAAACTAAGGAGGAGGCTCCAACCTCCTTTGGGGAGCAGAACGTTGGTCCCGTTCACTGCTTAGAGAAGGCTGTGGGTTAGACTCTGCTGGTGCGGGGTGTGAGTGGGATGCTCAACCCCACGCAGAGCTGAGGGGGTGTCCAGGGGACCAAGGGTATTCCTGCTGTAGCTGTAGCACTCTGCCCACACTCCCACAAGGTCCTGCTGGGCACACCTAGGGTTCTGCCTGCTGGGCCACCTACCCATGGATGGAGAAGGGTGTTCCAAGGCATTAAAAGCCAAAAGAAAATTTTCCAGCTTGGATTGTCCAGCTGCTGTACCCTACATGGCTAAATAACACCAGTCTACCTAATCTGGGATGGACCTTTCCACCAAACATATCTCAGAGCCAGGGAAAGCTTTATTTCTCTATAACCCACAATGTCACTGCCTTTGAGTAAGAGGTGAAGAACGCCCCCAGCCTCAGCAGAGCCCTCACCAGACTGCCACAAACACTCATTAATAAAACAACACACTTTCCTGACTGCTCCTGCAACTTTTGATACATGTTAAGCCTCTTGGCAAGGGTTTGGTTCAATGACTTCAGGGGTCCTTTTTTCCACAAAGATAGATAAAAATTCTGCTTTTGACAAATTAACAGGAAAAATTCCCTGATGTTTTTCAGCAGGTGGTTCTTCCCACATCACCAGACTCAAAGTCCCTTGGAAATGTGTTATTTTTACTTGGCAGAAAGGTGAAAAGAACTGACTGAAACATGAGAAACCAGCATGTGGGCTCGACAGACCACACTTCCTACTAACCCACCATCACTCATCATCCAGGCAGTTGCAGTGAGAGGGAAAGGAGTGTGGCGTTGGTTTTGGGGTTTTTTTTCTCCTTCTGAGAACACCAGTCTGGAGAAAACAACCCCTCTGAGTCTGCACTCACCATCCAGCAGTGGAGCCATGGCAGCCCCATGCCATCATCCAGCACTGGACTCTCTCCAGTATGTCTCACCTGCAGTGGAAGAGAGTCCAGTGAAGCACCACGAAGATGATGCAAGGAACAGGAGCACCTCTTCTATGAGGACAGACTGAGAGAGCTGGAACTGTTCAGCCTGCAGAGGAACAGACTCATGGGGGATCTCATCAATGTCTACAAATACTTGAAGGGAGGGTGCAGAGAAGATGAAGTCAGGCTCTTTCCAGTGGTGCCCAGTGCAGGACCAGAGGCCATGGGCACAAACTGAAACATGGGAGATGCTGCCTGAACATCAGGAAACACTTGTTGTCACTGTGAAGGTGACCAAGCACTGGCACAGCTTGCCTGTAGGTGCTTGGACTCTTCATCCTTGGAGATATTCAAAACCCAGCTGGACGTGGCCCTGGGCAGTCAGCTCGAGGTGGTGCTGCTTGAGCAGGGAGGCTGGAAGAGATGACCTCCAGAGGTCCCTTCCAACCTGAACCATTCTGTGGGTCTGTGACTCCTGCAAAAGACAAGCCTGCAGCTCTGACAGTGGCAAAAATCTTCCATTTACATCCTGGAAACTGAATTTCCTGGTGATGAACACAGGACTTTTCCCCTACACCCAAGTCAATCTTCTTTCCACCCTGCTGATAGAGAGCATGCTCAAAAAATCAAAGTGCAATAGCTGCATAGTCAAGAGGAGCTTCTCATTTCTGAGCAGCCCCTTTCCTTTGTTGGCCACAGACTGGTGCATTCCCATGTGTAAGCTCCACCATGCCTGCGAGAGCAAGTCTAGGGAATGAGTCTGCTGTCAGCAGCAGCCTGCATCATGTCTTGAAAACTTGTGGGGAACTGCAAACCGAAAAAAGATTAAAGCCTGCGTTTGAGTTAGCATCCTTCATGATCTTTTTCTCCTTACATTAACCCAGGAATGAGGAATAATGAACAAACTCTGCTGTCAGTTTAGCTATGCATAGCAGTGTTGTCCTACAGGCAGGCGCACAGCAACCTTACCCCATCCCTTCTACAAAGGGAACCAAGAGGTGCATTTCTCCAAGTCCTGGAGTGCTCGCACTTTTATTAAATGCTGTAAATGTTCAGTTTGATGGAATGTGTAGAAAGCTTTTCTGTTGAAACAAATGAAGAGGTTGCCCCTCAGGAGTGAAAGGACAGCCTTATCCTGTCCCACACAGGCACAGGCCTGACCACTTGGAAGGAGGAAAGAATTTGTCAAAATAAAGCAAGAATGACTGGAATTTCACCTGGTTTCAGGGTACACAAGTGGACTCTGCAAGCAGAGAGGAGCTGCACAGAGCTGCCATCCTGTGTGCCTCTTTGCTTTCTGTATTCCCAGCTCAACCGCATTCAGCTCCAGCCACCCTTTGGGTCCTTGTTGTCTTGACACTTTTGAAATGAGAAAGGCAATTTACATTGCTTTAGAAAGGAAAATATTTGGATTTAAGTTCTGGCGTAGAAAGGGCACTTTAAAGTCTTAAAAATGATCACAAAGATTGTCAAGAGAAGCTTCTATTCCTTCTGTCAGCTAAAAGAAAATGGTATTTGTAGAATAAGAATCTCTGGCATGTCTTGATTCAGAGTAGATTTGGAACTATTTTCTCCTGGTTTATGTCTAAGGGCTCAGCATATTGCAGATTTGTGCTGCTAATATACTGCCCAATGCCCACAGAAGCTCACCTGGTTACTGGTCAGCCAAAGGCAAAACTGTGCTCAACTTTGAAACCCGCATCTGCTCCATTGACTTAACTGGGACCAGCTGATCGGTGAACTGACATCTATTTGTCTACCTGTTCTGTTCCAGCAGCACAAATGCACCCAATGCTTGGCTCTGGGCAGATAAAATGGCTTTGATAAGGGGTCTGTCATGCCAACTGCACGTGGCGTACTGCGGCAAACCGCCACGCTCACAACCGACTCATTTTATTTGCATTTTGCTCTCAGTGGTGTGAATTATGCCTCAGCCAGTTCTTGCATTTGCTGGCATTTTCACAATGCTCCTATGAAAGTTTGTACCCAAGCATGCTGTTCTTCTTTCCTATTGCCCTCGTGCTTTTCAGCTGTGTTACTTTACACAATATCTGGGCCTTTCAGGAGAAGGCTCTGATGCACCTCCTTAGCAGGGCCATCCTACACAGAGAGCCATAACAAGATGCTTTAAAGGTTATTCAAGACAATCTGGGGCATGAAGACTTCCACAGTCCTTCCCAGCTGGGGCCTCCAAAGGTATCAGTCCCTTCTGAAACTGGAGGCTTACATCTTACTCTTTGCTACTGAGGGTCTGCCAGGCTTGCTTGACTCCTGCCAATACATGACTATCGACTTCTATACTGGTCCAAAACTTGCCACCCCCAGCCCTCTTCCTATGCCTACTCAGGCCTTGCAAATCATTCACCATATTAACCCAGTTTCTATCATATATTTACAAAGGTTTGTGACCTTTAACTACAGTCAGTCATTCTCCATAGTGTAATTTGTCTCTTACCCTCGCAGCACCTCCATCACACCACCGTTACCTGTAAATGATTTACCCAGCGCTTGCAGAGCACCAACTGTATCCCTTGAGGCACACACAGCTCACCCACAGTCCTGCTCTGCTTTAGACTTCCCAGGTCTTCTGGTGTCTCATTCAGACCTCCTTGCCCTGTTACATCAGCGCTTGCTCATCATATTCAGTACAGCAGGTTACAGGCTGTGTTAGAAAGGCTTTGGACATGAACTGTGGTATGTATAAGTGCAAAGAGGGCAGTAGCTCATGTGGATGGAGGAGTGTAGATCACTGGCGTGGAGTTCTGGGAGTGTGCCCTATTTAAACACACCCTCACACATACATATGTTTATATATATGTGTGTGGTCACGATGTCTGCCTGCGTTATTAGTACCTGGGTGTATTTTGCATATGTTCAGTGTCAGTAATTTGGGGACGCTCAGCTCCATCTTCCATCCCCCGTGTGAGTTTATCAGAACATTCTTTAAGTGTCCAAACAATTTGAAAATGAATTTAATCAATACCAAACTAAATTAAGAATTAAATATTAAACTTAAAATCTAAATCTTCAATGTATTTAAGTAAAGCGAATTTACATTAAAAGATGCTTGAAGTAGACCTATGGTGAGCAACACCGCTAGCCCTGCAGACAACAGCCTGCCTCTGTCCATGGCTTGCACGCAGCTGTTCATCCAGCTGTCACGACAGGGGGCATTGGCAGGATCGGCATGGGCAGGATCACCACGGCATCTGCACCTAAATCAGTGGTTCAGACCCCAGTCTGGAGACATGTGAACTAGAAGTTTAACGGTTTGCTTTCCAGCACTGCTGCATCTAAATCCCTTAGGTTTTTTCTTCCTTGTTTTTGAACGCTTGGATAAAATTGCCAACAGGAATGCCTACTACTGCACTCTCTAGTGGAGTTTGGTAAATTAAAATTTATATTTTAGGAGGCTAATCGAGACCAGCAGCTCATCTCATTGCTGGAAAAATTAGTATAATATTAGGGATAGATAGATAGACATAAACCATGCACTGCGATAAACAAACAGTCTGCCTGGTCAAAGCAGCAAACTACCAGTAGAAGTCAATGCGTTTATCGGCCACATCTTGGATTAAGTGACAGGTCAGAAGTACTATCAGAGCGAATGTTGCCCAACAAAGCCACCGATGGACTGCAGAGACTTGAGGGCACAGGGACACGGGAGCCAGGAACCAGGCAGAACTTCCCAAACTTGCTTAGCCCAGGCCTGAGCGCAAGTTTTTTGACCCCCCTCCTAAGTGAGACGAAGGCCACGGGTCGCTGCCCAGAGGCAAGCGTGGGGCACAGAACCAAAGCCGGTGACTATCACCACCATCTCAGCTGGTTTCAGGGTGGGCAGATGAGCTCCTGCGTGGTTGCCCCACGCAGCGGGGCTGGCCCGTGGCCACCGGCGAGGAGCAAACCCCACCGGCATGGGCTCAGGAGGGTGGCACCGGGACCCCTCAACAGGCCAGCAGGGCTGAGCGGAGCAAAGACTGCCTTAAATACGTGCAGATCCTTTGACAACGTATTCTGGTGCTCCCACCCGTGCTCCTACAGATACTGGTGGCCTCGTCCCGCCCCTGAGGAGGAGGAGGGGGCACGGGGGGGGGTGTCCAGGGGCGGTGGGCGCAGGCGGCGGCTGCCCGGGCCCCCGCGGCC
>JAVJGI010000014.1:8507531-8522347 GCA_035590275.1 Ibycter americanus | reverse complement strand
GATGAATCCCTTGGTTTGCTTTGCTTGTGTGTGCGGCTTTTGCTTTACCCATTAAACTGTCTTTATCTCAGCCCACGAGTTTTCTGCTACCCCTCCGCTTCCCTCCCCCATCCCACCTGGGGGGAGTGGGCGAGGGGCTGTGTGGGGCCGAGTCGCCAGCCAAGGTTAAACCACGACACTCTCCTTCCCCACAAATGGAACAGTGGCAAATGCTTTACACACTGTAATTTCCACCCAGATCATAAATGCAGTATCTCAGAGAAATGGTCCTTAAACCCATTACTATATGAGGTTTATCTAACCCTTTTTTTCTACTGTGTTTATCAGCACGTGTTCGGCTAGGCTTACGCTGGAGATTTCATATGGCTGTGTCTGTGAGAAAGGAGGCAGCTCGAACATTTGCTCTGTCCCTGAAGTATCCCCTTCCTCGCTATGATCTCCTGCTTTCTTTTAGCACCGTCCACATGCCTGCCTTCTGCCACCCCCTCTGTTTACTTTTCCACTGCTGGAGCTGGGATTACCCTCACGGGGAGGCTGTGTGGATCAGCGCTTCCCATTGTGACTTGCTTCGTTACTAAGCTTTTTTGGGTCTGTTTTCAAGCTGGCATGTGGGAAATGCCCACTGCCTCTCAGCAATGTAAATTAATATTAATTGAGCTATATGAGAGATTCCCTGTGAGCTGCTTTGCAAAGACAGTCCTGCAGCACTTGTCGGGAGTGGTTAACACATCAGCTGCAGCGCACCCAACACTCTGAGAAAGACTTAGGAGGGACTAATCCCTTCGGTGGCGGAGCTCTGTTGGCCTTTGACAGAGTTACGTCATGGGTGAATTTAGCCTCCATTGTCTAACATCAGACAGGCTTGGCACCAGAGGAATAATGATGGCAACAGCAGATGAGCATTATATAGGCAGAGCCTGACATGCCTGAGTATCGCCTATCCCCATCCTCCCATCGCTTCAGACGGAGTTCCTCAGCCCATTCAGTTATCAGAACATGTTCAGAAAGTTGAAGTCAGCACAGGGAGCACACAGTGGGGTGCCTCCCAGCAGAAGCCTTCTGGCATCCGAATAGCTTTTCCCTCTTCTAATTATATACACCATTTTTGATGACAACTTCATGAAATGAAACATAATTTTTATTTTCACTCCAAGAGTCACTAAATGGACTCACTGCTATGGTTCACCGTGATTTGGCGTACTAGAACAGGAACCATGGAACAAAACAGGAGAGGAAGCTCTCGTTTCATCATGCAAGCACAGACTACCTGCAGCTTCAATAATTCGTGCTTTCAGAGGTGGCATTTTTTCAAGACTTTCGGTGGACAGTGAGAGGTCTGGTGCCTTTGCCACAGAACTGAACACAGGTCTGGGTGCGATCCATGCTCCTGTTAAGGGTGACCATCAGCCAGCCATTTAGTCTCTCTGCACCTCTGAGCATCACTCCTCCTTTCCACCACGTTTTTATCTGACAGTCTGTCCTTTCCTTTCTGCTTGTACAGTGCCTGGCCACCAAGTGCGTCAGCGATCTGATAGAGAGTATAGCAAGCTCCTCTGATTCAGAAGCACTGGTGGGTGTTTGTCTCATGTAGGTGCCAGGATCTCAGGGCAGTATCTTTGTGTGAAATCAAGAGAGTTCGCAAATCTACTTGGATGACTTCACATGGGAAATGCACAGAAGTCAGCATGAAAGGGATATGAGAAATGAACAGAACTTGCTGTACTCCACTTAGGGAATAAATTGCCAGAAGCCTGCAATTAAATCTTGCAGACAGGAAGCCTTCTGCAATAGGGTTACTTTATATATGGAGGAGTGCTTGACAGTTAAATTTGAAGTCTGTCGAGCTTCGTTACATAAATATACTTGTGTTTCTTTCCATTTATGAGTCATAGTAGGCCATTTTACTTATTTATGTGAGACGAAGCTTTAAGAAAAGATTTAAAAAGCAGAAGTGTGGCCACTGACGATGCTAAACATATCTGTCTACAAGAAAACTCAGTAAGCTGTTTGGGAAGGAATGATTTTTGCATATCGACTGTGTTCATTCGTTTTGTGACTATCTAACTTAAACAGCATAGCCTTACATCTTCAGAAATTAATTACGAAATTTAGAAGGCAGCTGATCCTAACACTAAACAAACACAATGGAAAATACAACATACAAATAACTCTCTAGCACTCTGCAGGGCGTTGTACTCCTGTGTGAGCAGCCAGTCCTCTCATGAATTTTTATCATTACCGGTCTCGAGTCCGTGTGCTATTTACAGCCTGCAAAAACCTTTCTGTCAAGATTTAGCGCCAAATATTACTAAGAACAAGCAAAGCCACTTGTTTAAAGGCTGAAGAACCCTCCGATTAAACACAGAGAATACAATTAGATAACAGCCTGTGCTCTTTCTGGAAATCAGCTCTGTGTTTTGGTTGCTAACATTTAGCTGCTTTAACAGATGGTTTAGAGTAGTCGATTCCATTTTCCAAGCTGAGGACATGAAATGAGCAAAACAAAGATTATTTTTTTTTTTTAGGCAGCACCCAGGGACAGGATGCAAACAACTCTACAATAACCCAGTGGCTTTTAATCTGAGGACTGGAAAAAGCTGCTTGTATGAACTTTTTTTGCATATCTGGGATCAAATCCAGAATTTTTGGTAAACTTCTTCTCAACTTCAGCACGGAGTTGCTGGTCAAAACTGATTGACTTTTGGCCCAGAACAACAGATTGATCATACCATTGATCTGGGGCATGAACAGTATCTTGAAAATCCCAACTCCACCAAAGTCAGTTTGAGAACTTGAATTTAGGTCTCTCCTTCTGTTCAGAGGAAAGTGCCCCAGTCCCAACGTTATTGATTATTCTGATGCTTTGTCTGACATTTTTCATTTCAAACTCCAGAAGGTGTTCATTTTATCCCTGATGGAAAACACGAAACATTTTAGTTCAGCAGAATTCATAGGATGGGTATGTAGTTGAGATGCTGACTCTGAATATTCTACTACTGAGTTCAAATGTTGAAATATTTGCTACAAAATATATTTGCTGGAAATATAGCCTGCAAAATACAAGCTTCCATAGCTCCCACTCACACTGCAAGCCAACCAGAATACTCTTTCATGCCCATAGCAGATATCTGCCAATCCTTGTCAGTGTTTCATCGACTAAGAGAATTCATCCTCTGCAGATGGAAAGACCGTACCATTGGAATTAGACAAGTAACACTGAAGTTGCTTTTGAGAAGAAAAGCTTCAAAGATAACTCTGAAGGACTAACCTAATCCATCACAGATTGATATTAATTATGATTGCAAAGACCACAGTCCAGTAGGGATCCTGAAGCATACATTTCCAGTCCATGGCACTGCTGTACAATGCGGCGGTTTAAGCACAGGAGGCTGGCATACCGTTTTCCTCAATCCTATTTATACCCCACAATTTTACAACAAATAGCTCTGTAAAATGCAACTAGTTCCCATCCATGTACCATAAAAGCAAACATACCAGAATACCGAAATACCAGATAGAAATTGTCATAACTGACATCCACCCACAATCTTAAAAGCAGAAACGTAAAAATGCAGCCCAAATAAATCATGCCCAGAATGTATGAAAAACAAAACTGCCTATAAAATGAGGTCTAAGAGCATTTTTCAAAGCTGAAACCCTATAACATTTGGCTAGGACCTCTTGACACAAGGGTGCAAACATCTGGACAGTCTGCCTCACTACATAATGTGAAATGGATTGACCTCTCCCTGTAAGCACGAGAGTTAGAATTAGTTTGAATATCTACTGCTTGTGAGAGAAAAGCAACCTGGCAGATCATGCTCAAGATGCTTTGGTAGGACTGCTGGGATGGGGCAAGCCTGGCCCCATCGAACACGATCTCAAGACTTTAGATGGAGGCACTTCTTGGGAGCTTCTCAAGAGAAAAGACCTATTTAAAGAGATAACCGAGGTCAGAACTGAAGGACAGATCGGGGTGAGAAAGAAGGCAAGAAACAGCAGAGATTTTACACCACACCCCAACACTTATGAGTAACGTTTTCATTACCCAAAGGTCTCAGTTGCTCTGTGACAACCATGACCATCGAGGAGGCTGGACAAAAACCTCCTTTCCAGGCAGTTCAGGCAGTGGTGCTAGACAACTGCCTGTAGTAGAAACATAAAATCAGAGCCTTTGATAGGGTTTGTACCATCCTTCCATTATAACTATGTTTTTATTAATTTAGTTGTATTACCAGCTTGTCTGTGGGATTTTCCATAATGCTCCTGAGAAGGTCACACAATAGGCACAAGGACCATCAAACCCAGTTCAAGATGTGTTGTCCTCAGAGCAAACCCCTCTAACGCCAGCCTTTATAATGATTTCTTTGTGGTATAGAAGCATTTGCAGCACTCAGTATAGCAGGATTTTCTGTCTTTCAGCCTTTAGAAGAAGCCAACACCGTTGGAAGAAAGCTGTTAACATAGAAAAACGTGGGACAAAATTTAACCTCTGTTGTAATTTCAGGGGAGTTTCATCAGAGATTTATCTGTCCAAACACTTATTCTGGAAAAAGGTTCAGGGAGAACATTTGTATCCAGAGATGACATTCTCTGCCAAAACAGCCCTAGATTTAGATATCAGCATCCCCGCAACAGTAACTCAAACTATGTTCGGAAAAAGACTTATGTTTATATACACAAATGTATACACATAAATACATATCTTGCCCATGTATTTTTGAAATAAAGAAGATAGATTTCCCACATACACAGTGAAAGACTCAGGGAGTTCAAGGCTTTCCACAGCAGCTGCATTTATTTATCTCTTTTATACCTTTGAAGGTGTTGGTTTCATCCTAAGTATTGGTGAAACTGTGAACTTTTTTGCAAGTTGGAGAAAACTCTTTTCCACCCAACTTTAAATATAGCCCATGATCCATACACCCAGTCAGGCTATCCATAGCAACATGAAAGGTGTTGGTATGGGAGTGCACGGCAGTGAGATTTAGGTTCAAATTCTGACTGTCACAGCAGCATCCATACTACGGCTCATGGGCAGGTATGAGGCCAGCTGTAAGCACAACGCACCCAGCAATTTCCCCATCTGCTGCCCATATGGGATGAGTGACTGACATGTATCTACTGATCCATAACCTGTCAGATAGGCTGGAACATCTAGCTGTTCTGTCTGGGAATGTGGAGCAGCCTTCAAAAGTCCCTGGCAGCCTACAAAATGCTGCATAGGGGCATCATCTCAGGTCGGTTTTACAAAATCTGCACCTATTTGTCACCTATACAATTGGGACAAAAGATCTTGTTTTCTCCATTTCTGATGCTTGCAGATTAGAGGCTTTTTGAGCCAGAGTTCATCTCTAACCGTGGGGTATGTTTAAGGCTGGCCAGGAAATGTTTTTCCTGCCCTGTATGAAAATACTCACGGTTCACAAATGTTTCCAATCTCTCATTCAGGCCAAACAAACACCTTTGGAAGCAAAGGGGAACCTTAACTGCAACAACAACCTCAAGATGCTGTGCTGCAGGTGACACAAAACACAGGTGAGAACTTCTTTCTGATGGGAAGATCATTTCTGTGGAAAACATCAGTTAAGGGAGACTCCTCAAAAACACAGGCTCAGCTCTTGGAGAATTCATTAAGAAGTGTGCTAGTTACCAATGCTTCCTCCTCCTCCGCACCAGAAACGTATGAAAGAACTTCGCATTATGAGCACTCCGAGCTTTCGCCATTCATATGCCGCTTCCCTTCAAATCTCAGAGAAAATTCATGTCATGGGAAGACTCGGAGCTTTTACTCTGTCATGTTTCAGGTACCTTGAGGCAGAGAGGGAGGGAGCCAGCAGGAGCAAGATGCAGAAGCCACAAGTATGAGGAACTTCATGGTGCAGCTCTCCCCTTTCTGTTTATCTCAGAAGTACTTGAGTATATGATGTTCCTTGCTTCTCTTGCCTGGGGAAGAATCCACGTATGAAAAATTAACAAAGAAACAAGCTTCTTACAGGGCTAAACTCAAGCTAGTCAACAGAAGAGAAACTACTGGCTCTAGTGGTCAGGCTGTCTTGGTCTGTTGGATATTTCTCATTAAATCTCATCTTTACTGTGCTACAGCATCTATACTATTCCCAGCTTCAATGTAGCAATGATGGGGCCTTGGCAGAAACAGTATTAGGGGAATAGTAACAGAGACAACAAAGGGGTGTGATACACAACTTTTTAAATACATTCTCCATGCAGGATTTGTTGGCCTCCAGGACCTCTAATTCACCTGAAATGAAAAATCACGTGCAGACATTCCTGATGTCCTGATGTCTGAGTGAACTCGGATCCTAATCTGATTTTCAAGTTTTATCAAATTTTGACTCAGGAAAGATTGAATAATATTGTTTCCACTTTATCTTTCCTTGGTCCTTCTCCCAGTCTGTAGGAACAGCAATCATGATGGATAGAGGTATGAAGGAATCCTTTATTTTTCTGGAGGAAAAAAGGTTGTCTGCATCCCAAGTTATCCATCTGTATTTTATTTGAGCAAAAAGACAAAAGCAAGATAATCCATTTTCAGCCAAAATCAACAACCTTGAAAAATACAGTCCTGCCCACCAGTTTAGTCATCCTGCATGTTGCCCATTTGATTGGGTTTAGAGCAAAAACAAGAACTAAAAAGAATAATGTGTGTTGCGTTAGGATCTGTACCAAAGGCTGTAAGGGGAGCCAGAGGAAAAAATGACTCACACACTGGGAAGAATTCCACCTGTTCCCATTCAATTTTTGTTCCCCCCTCAGGCTGGAAGCAGCTGATGCACTGGTTCCTATGGGAATATTTTAATATTGAACAATATACACATTTAAAACCACTTCCTGAGTTTGTCCTATTTACGATTGTGTTTGCATTAAATGCTGTCCTCTAACCAGTGCAGAGCCTGGTGCTGAGCAAGCACTTCTTCCCTCCCCCCCAACTTCAGCTCTATTCTGATTTTCCAAGGAAATGAAAGGTAACTGATGTAAGAAAAGCATTACTATCACCAGGACTGGGAAAGCCATTGAAAAGCCCCACTGTGCAAAGGGTGGGAAGCAGGAGCAAGGGGAAAATGAATTTGCTTGAAGAAATATGGTAAAGACCATGAAATTCAAAAGAAGGCCTTGCCATGTGAAGAAAGGCTCAAAAGATGGCTACGGTGATGGCCTAAAATGCACTCCCTAGAGATATTTAATATTTCTTCCAGTAATTGAGAATACATTATTAAAAAGCTAGTCAATTATGCCTAAAAGAATACATCAGTAGTTAAAAATCACACAGCCACTGGATGCTGGTGCCCACCACAGCTGCCTCTTCCTGTGCTGCATGGCCACAAAAAGAAATAAAGATAGGGACTGACCATAAACAGGCAGATTTAGCACACAGCTTTTCAAGCTGTTCCTCCAGGTGCCTCAGAATTACAGTTCCATAGACACGAATCAGCCTTGAACATCAGGAGCAAACCAAAATTGCTCCATTGCATTCCTTTGCTTGGTGTCTGAGTGACGGTGAGGAGCAATAGCAGTAGCTTGCTTCCACACCACTCTTGAAGCAGCGCGAGTGAGAGGATTAGGCATGAGGCTGGGATTTATGGATATGTTTATGCAGACACATACAGGCAGATGTGAGCTTGTCTTGCTATGTTCTCAACTAGCCAAATATCAACAAGATGGATGTGGTTTCACTGTGCTGGATCTGTATCCATCTGCGATTATTTTCTGAGGTCTAGTTCCGATTGATGTTGCCACTAATTTGTCTGAGACTGCATGATCATTTTTGCATTTCAGACTATCTTCTACTTAAAATATTTCTCAAGAGTGACTGTATTGAGGGATCCGTCCTCTGTTTGTGAATTTGTTCTTATACAGACACTGGACTGGCTCTGAAGAGAATTGGGTCTATTCCCTAACACACCTAACGTTACTTCTGTTTTCAGGCATGCCATTTATTCTTCTATCTGCAAAACAAGAATAAATATTTCATCACCTGAAGTGGGATTTATAAAAAACATCTGTCGTGTGAAATGTGTTTATGAACTAGGTTGTTACTACAGTGATTGTGAGTGCAGTAAGCACATACCATGCAAGTGGTAAGACCCCCTGCTGGCTTCAGCTTCTATACGATTGGTGCTGTTGTTACTATTACATTGTCATTACTTATTCAAAACTTCAAGAAAAAGAAGAAAATGAGCCCTAATGCAATGGAATGGAAAAATAAAGACTATTTTTCTATCTTTTAATAATGCAGAATAGTACTATGTTCTGTTACCCTACCATTTGCTGTTGATCAAAGGAAGGCATTTCACTGCTTCAGTCCTAACAAGCAGAATACTGTAGAATGTTCCTACAGGGTTGTTCTTCAGATAAAACTTGTCTTTACAAATTAATGCGATGAGCCTTTAGGTTAAGGTCATGAATCTCTCTGTAGCATGTTCATAGCATAGATTTGAGCCAGATGTTTTACGTTTTTCATGCCTGAGTCATGAGCTGAATGTCTGACTATTGACCCGTGTTTTGGAGTGAAAACATCAAGAAATCCTTTGCGGTAACTGTAGTTTCCTGTCAGCTGGAAACATGTTGGAAACTCTTTCTCATGAACTTCTGTCCCTCCCTGGCTGTATTTCCTGTCCAAGACATTTCCGAGTGGGTTGGCATGCTGACAAACTTTATCTAATGTGCAATTGCTGATTAGAGAAAAAGGGAATGTAAGTGGCAGCTTAGACAAACTATAAGGAAACTCTTTGCCTAACTCAGTTGTTTCAAGGCAAGAAGGCATATGGCAAAAGGATATAATAATTGCAATTTGTGTATCATCCAGACTAGTGCTCTCAGAGCAGTTACTGGCTAACAGTCATGATTCCATTTGTACTTGGTAACATTCACATTTCAGATGTATTAGAGCAGATTAGGTTTTGCAGTGGTAAACAAGGGGAAAAAACCCCAACACCAAGAAATTTGAAACGTCCTGAAAGGTTGAATATTTATTTTGTCAGGACCTGATATGACCTTCATTAAAATCTATAGAAAGAATGAAACTGAATTCAATGGGAGGTTGATCAGGACTACAAGTGCTTTCTGTACCACTGTGGTTTTAATTACAAGGCAATAAAAGACAGCGAGAGAAATTTTGAAGCCAACAGTTGTGCCAGACTGGCAGTGTTTGTCTGAAATCTCCTGCCCCATCAGCATTTGTTGACTAGGCTTAGTAAAGAGATAAATGTGCTAATGTGCCTTGCTGAGGTGGGTTGCCTTTTAACTCACCTGAAGATGTTGAGCTTTTTGAGAAAAGGAGATCTAGACTGAGGAGCTAGCCTGCTTTAGATGGATAACCAAGAAGCAACTAAGTCAGAGGTCAAGTGGCAAGTTGCTTACACTGTTTTATGGATGAGTTTT
The DNA here is from genome assembly GCA_035590275.1 of Ibycter americanus. NCBI lineage: Eukaryota > Metazoa > Chordata > Aves > Falconiformes > Falconidae > Ibycter > Ibycter americanus. The sequence goes on along the minus strand of JAVJGI010000014.1, from coordinate 8,512,945 downwards.
TGAGAACGGAAAGATGGAGTTAAAAAAATCCCTACCAGGTCTGCAGTTCTGTGCAGTGTGTTTGCACAGAAAGCTGTATGAACCTATTCCATTTATGATCCCAGATTTAAAGACAAGCGAAGGCTGCTCGGGCTGCTCACTGATGACTCTTATGATAAGAATCCAGATCACTAGATTTTGCAGGGTTTTTTTTATCAGGACAATCTTGCATTTAGCTTCCTGCATAAGGCACACTAGATCAGGCTCTACGACACTAATGTGCAACGGTCATGATTTGAGTTGGTCTCTTAGGAGCCTTGAAAAGAAACCCCTGAAAAGAGAGGTGCTGTCAGGACACATTTTGCTTTCTTATGAGGCATTTAATCAAAGTTCTGCTACGTAGTAGACATTATAATGGTGATGTAGCTGATTGAAAATCTACACAGCTCCCTGAAGGACCCCTCAGTGCTCCCTTTCCTCTTAAAACATTTAGCCAAAATCAACAAGAAATTATCTTTGTGATTTCTTAGCCTTAGATTGATATTTCTTAAGTCAGATATTTACAGAACTAGACTTAGCCTATACAGTGAGGAACGGTAAGAAAGAAACCCTCAGCCCTGGTCTCCATATGGCAGCCACTCAGAGCATACACTTCTCAAGGGGCTCATAGTATGATGGCAAACTTTTTCATTCAGAGATGTTCAAGAAGGCAAACCAGAGACCACTGTTCCAGGGGACTTCTGTGTATCTAGTCTCAATGTTGCTGCAGACACCTCTTTTCTTTCTATCTCTCTTTGAGCTGTAGAAAATCGATCAGCTGGTACTGCTGATTTTATTAGTCGCTGATGAACATGCAAGCTTCCAAACTGGACTGTGTCTGAAAGATTAAGCAGCTTAATGGAGGAAAGTACTAAATGTGAGGTGCCTGGGAGCAGGCCCCAAGCCCAAATGTGTAACTAGCCACTGCAGTTTATTTGTACATCCATTCTGTGTCTGGAGGAATGTGCACATAATGAGCCAGACTCTTCTACTCCTTTAACTGGAGGAGACAAAGATTCTAGTAGTACAAATAAAAGGGAATGCAACATCGCTGATGTTAGTGAGATTCTATGAATTACTGAAAAAGAAGATGAAAAAGCTGACTTGAAAAAGCTAGATGTACAGTGAGACTCCACAATTAGATATAAAGTAAGACATCAGCAAAAATGGAGAAGTCATTGCCACTATCAGACCTATACGGTCAGTGTTGGAATAAGAGGAAAAACAGCACAATATCATGGGAATCTACCAGCACTAGGTATTAGGTGGACAAGAAATTCCAGCCTTTATTCCACAGCTGTGTGCATCATCACAGCTCATTTACACCTTCTGCAAAGGCAAATGACAAGAAAATGCCATTGTGATAATTCATATTGATGTCTTGGCCCATAACTGCTGCTTGGTTAATTCAAACTTCCCAGTCTGTTCACTTTAATTACCTGCTGTCTTTCATCCATGGATATGCACATGTAGCATGGAAGCTTAAGGCATAAACCCAGTGTGTATCATGCAGTGGTAGCTAAGGAGGCGCTTAAAGGGTTACGACAAAGTATGACAAAATGACCCCTCAACTGTCAAGTAGTAAATTTGCCATGTAGGGGCAAAGCTGCTTTTATTTTGGCTTGTAGAAGACATTTTAAGGGGTCTTGAACTGGGACAAGTCAATTGTCACCCCCTAACTGCTTCTGAATTCATGACAAGGAGCCAAATTATTTGGGCCAGAAACAGTACATTTTAATCAGGTATTTTGCAATATCTAACACAATAGATTAAGAATATTTAGCCACAGTACAAATAACGAGTATATTGTAGAGAATAAATAAACATTCAAGACATAAACCAGTATAAAATAAGACCTTCCATTTTCAAATTCTTTCACTAAGATAATAAAAATATGGGGGCAGTGTGATGGTCAAGAAGCTTTTTTTTTGGTCTCAAAACAACAGAAAGATGGAAGGAACAGAAAAAGACTTTTATTTGAGAGACTGTGATTTTAGACAGCCATTTGGGGTGAGCAGTTTGTCTTCGCTTGGTCAAATGTTGGGGAGACAGGACAGAAATTCATGCTACACCGAAGGTGGGGGATGGTTTCCTGTACTGGCTACCCTGAAAACAACTCACTGGGCAAACCCGCCTAGAGACATAACACTGCACATGTGCCCTTCAAGGAACAGACACACACACACACACCCCACCATCTGGAACATTCCAGAACTGCTACAAAGCATGTGCAAGCATGCAAATGAGTCTCCACCTGTGAGAGGATCCCAAGAGAATCCAACCCTGTAAAAAGTGACCGCTCTTCAGACACCTGGTGTGCCCTGCTACCCTGGACTCCAGGCTCGCTGACCAACTTGCTGACCCAGAAGGCATTGCTGGATCCAAGGGTGGTGATCCTATCTCTCTGTTTTCTCTTCTCCTTTCTTTCCTTTCTCTCTCTCTGCTCAAACCTTTCGCTGGAATAAGAACTTGCCAAGACTTTTGCTCCTCCTGACACAGATTAGGGAAGTTTGCAATAAAACTAACTGTTGTTTCAACCTCTGGAGAGTCAATGGTTTCTCCCATGACCTGTGCAGAGTATTGTAAAAAATCACACACCCCTACACCTGCTGAGCAGGACGGGGCAGGCAGGGAAAATATTTTATATAGTAAGACATCATTTGCTTCATCAAACAAAATTAGGCTATTCTTGCCAAACTGGAAGCACAAGTGACTCATAATTAGATATGTATTACAGTCTTTTCCCTTAAATGAAATTTCTTTTACCAGTTTATGTAAAAATAATTCAGTGCCTGAATGATCTAGCAAGAGATGTTTCCATTTGTGAAAAGCTTTTCCCTTCTCCCGTCTGAAATATCAATGTGTTTACAAGTGATAATACAGAGAAACTCTTCTTTAATTGTGCTCTGAGCCCAGAGTACCAGCAATCAAAACAGTCATGAAATGGAAACTCTGTTCTTTGGCAAAAACCTCAATCAATGCCCCCAGCAAGTGGTATAAGACACAAGCTGTTCCCAAACTGACACCCACAAAGTGCATTCCTAGAAAAAGGAAGACAATTTTGTAGATAATAATCCTGCTTGTCACTTGAGGAAAAAAAATGTACTTCCATTTGTGATACCTTATTCTGTATAAACAAAAACACTCTGACTGTGCACATACAACCTTCTTGTCCTCTCTGTTGAGATGCACTTAGAACCTTTTCACACTATGTATCTATCCTTCCCCATCCACTATATAGCAAGTTGTTTTTATAAATTCTTATCTATGAATTTCATTATCGTACAGACTGGGAGCTCATGTAACAACAAAGCCATTTTAATCCCATTAGCAGGCTTGGCTCAGCTCTGATCCAAGTTCCAGCTTGAAAAAGAGACCAAACAATTGTGCAGGTATAAAGACAAGACATGACAATCAGAGTGGAAAGATCATGTTCAGGAAGAAGGAGCTCTCCCGTGACTGGAGCTTGGCCAATCCTTTGCTGATGTAGAGCCAAATCTCAGACCTTTCATCTACCACTTTCTCATGTCCTCAGAAAGGGAATGGTGACAAAGTGAGTAGGAATGTGAAGTAGAAGAATGAAAGGAAAGTTGAAAACTTCCGATTCCTTCATGCAGTTGTTCAGGCCACAGTCCGATGATATCTTTTCTAACACTTGTCATATAGCATTTGTCAATAAAACAAAAATAATCATAGAATCATGGAATGGTTTGGGTTGGAAGGGACCTTTAAAGGTCATCTAGGCCAACCCTCCTGCAATAAGCAGGGACATCTTCAACTAGATCAGGATGCTCAGAGCCCCGTCCAGCCTGACCTTGAATGTTCCCAGGGATGGGTCATCTACCACCTCTCTGGGCAACCTGTGCCAGTGTTTCACCACCCTCATTGTAAAAAATGTCTTCCTTATATCTAGTCTGAATCTACGCTCTTTCCATTTACGACCATTACCGCATGTCCTATCACTACAGGCCCTACTAAAAAGTCTGTCCCCATCTTTCTTATAAGCCCCCTTTAAGCAGTGAAAGGCCACAATAAGGTGTCCCCAGAGCCTTCTCTCCTCCAGGCAGTAATAATTTGGCAATAATAACGTGCTTTTCAATGCAAGGGGTATAACTATACAGAGAGGACATGGTAACAACACTTTAGCTGTGTATGTAAGAGCATGGCTGGCAGCAGAGGACATCTAGTGGTGTTTAGCTGTAAATTATAAAAATAAACAGGAGTCTGTGCATTATTCTGCTGGCAATGCTGCCTGCCACGGTAAGGTTGCCATGTTCCAGTGCTGCAGATGCAGTTGTGTGCCTTCAGGAAGCAGCTCAACAATATATATCTGCATTGCACAAAAATGAGATATTAATGGATACAGGCTAGAAGCACAGTTTTAATTTATATAATTATATATATATGTATGGAGGAGGAAATCTATTGCAAGCTTGCCTTTTAATGACGCTATGAAATGAGCTTACTCAGGTGTGTAAAAAAGATCACTTACAGTTTTTCCTTACAAAAATATAATGCTGGGGTGTATCAGAAAAACCTGAACTAAAACTAAATAGCTGCTAACATCACATAAAATTGTTACCCCTTGGGATGAGACACTGCTGCGAAAATCCAATAAATAGTCACATTCCCAGTAACATCACTATCGCATGCCTGTGTACCCTTTTATTAGCTACTCCATGTGATATTGCATGCTTACTCTAAGTGTACATAGAGATGGCTTCTCATAATGCCTTTGCCATATAGCTGGAGAAGGATGGCTAGTTTTATTTATTTACTTGTTTTTTTAAAAAACGCAGTTGAAAAGGGAGGCAAGGAGAGCCACTGAAAAGGCTGCTTTTTTTGTTTAACTACACAGCAAGCATACCTTTGGGATGGATTTTCAGCACAGTACCCCCTCTGACCCTGACCTAGCAAAGCACTGAAGCCTAAGGTTGAAGTTGAACACGTACTTACATGCTTTGCTGAACTAGGGCCAGAATGCTGAGTACTTTGCACAGTCAAGTCTCCAGTGTATTTGCACAATAAGCAAAAATAACACCAAAAGGTCATCAGAAGTTCCAACTGTGTTCTAAGAATTTGTTTCTATACTCCTGGAAAACTAACTTGAGCGCTGAGCAGAAACCAATCAAGAGGCTGAAATCCAATGCATGTGGCAGACTGTTTAGTGAAGTTAATATTGTGAGTGTGTCTGCAGTTTTGCACAGAATATCCAACTTGGTAAACTAGACTTTTTTAAATTATCCTGTTCCAGAAGACAAAGACAATTTGACACTTATGTGATTGCACAAATTATAAAAACTCGTTAAAACACTTTTCTTGGAGCCATCGATTTTTCTTTTATTCCTTTTGAAAAAAGAAAAAAAAGAAAAGAAAAAAAAAAAAAAAGAAGAAAA
>JAVJGI010000014.1:8480520-8494907 GCA_035590275.1 Ibycter americanus | reverse complement strand
TGCTGAGCATGACGCCATATGGTATGGAACATCCCTTTGGTCAGTGGGGGTCAGCTGTGCCGGCCGTGTCCCCTCCCAGCTCCTTGTGCCCCCCCAGCCCCCTCGCTGGTGAGGTGGGGTGAGGGGCAGCAAAGCCCTTGGCTCTGTGTGAGCAGAGGAACGAAAACATCCCTGTGTTATCAATGTCATTCTCATCCTAGATCCAAAACACAGCACTGTACCAGGACTAGGAAGAAAATTAATTCTATCCCAGCCAAAATGAGGACAGTGGGATAGACACATAGCCTCATATAAACTCCAGACAGTGGAGAACCACAATCACGATAATCATAACATGAACAGCAAAGCAGTAGATATTTCTAGAAGTGCATGCTGTGATAATAATGCGCTTCAGACATTTTGCCTCCACTGATTCCCTGTAGGAGCAAAGGGACCCTTTGCTTCATTTTTTCATCCTTCATCAGCATGGATGGTTTTGAGGTTATCCTAGACACGCCACAGTTTTAATCCTGTTTGGCAAATTTTACTTTTCTGTCTGGAACTGGACTTGGAAAGAATAGTTTAGAAGAAGCATGCGAAAGGAAATAGTTAGAAAAAGAGATTATGGAAAAAGTGTATCTTTGTTTAGCATTTAGTAAATATGGGTGACATGCTAAGAATGACATACCGCACCAGATGTTTTACATATGTTAGGAAAAGGAATCATTAGGGTTATAGCACAGTGAATCTATTTGCTAACCTTTCTGGTAGGTGCTGAAAGGAGGACTTATACATAAAAAATGTAATTTGCATAGATTCTGGAATATGTGAGGAAGATTAATCATCCTGCGAGCTTGGGTCAGATCCTCAGCTGACATAAAATGATGCAATTCCACCGGACTCAGTACAATTATGTTGATTTATACCAGCTAAGAATATCCTACCTACCTCTACACTTAATTTGTTTTCTTAATTAGAATTGGGATCAGAATATAAGCAGTGTTCAACACTCCTTCAGGAGTTACTCCATTATTTTAATTGTTAGTAGAGTGAAATACCATAACGCTCATACCCTAAACTGAAATCTAGTATGTAACTCCACACAAAATCTGACAGGAGGAGGGCTTACTCTTGAGACTGTTCATTTGTAATTTTTATTTTCAGTCATTTGGTAATTAAAACCAATTATTAACAGCCTAAATGGCTCCCAGTCAAAAAAACCAAGATACAACTTGGAGTAGGTCTGATAGCATCGTCACATCAATAACCTTCTCCAGTCTTAGAAAAAAGCATTAAATAGTTAGAAATAACTTACAAATGATTGTAAGTATCTAAATCAAATCTAATCCATTTTAAATTTACTAACACACCTTAGTGATCTTATAAATTCATGTGACTTGCAAAGAATTTTAAGAGTAGTTTTAGAAGCGCTTGAGACTGTCAAAGCTGTCCATGAATTATGTAGAGACAAAGAAAAATTTTCAAACCCTTTGAGTGATTTCGTCTTCCAAATTATATTCTCAAAAGTGGTTGAGTACCTAGGAACCTAAAATAGATAGAAACTAGTAGAGCTTCTGTTGTTTTGTGATTTACCATATCTGAGCTGAGCCCAGAAGCGCCCATGCACTTCACCAGTCACTTGAGCACAGTGACTTAAACCACCAAAGAGTGAATAACTAGGTAAGTTAAGAATGTGTGACCATCCATTGACTTCCATGGACATGCTTTCAAGGCTATGGTTTTGAAGTCGGTTGGGCATATGCCATCAGAATTTACAAAGCCCGTTGCAGGTGTGCTCTGCAAGCTGAGCTCCTGGCAGAAAAATCGCTCTAAGCCATGCCAAAGGTGATGGGATAGCAGCAGAATTAGATGTTACCACAAATGGGAATAAGAAGAAATTGTTTCTGTCTCCCTGGTGTTGAAATTCAGCTGCTGAGAAAGAAGGAGGCAGAAATGAGTTGCTATAGGAAGAAGAAAGGATGACACTGGGACGCGGTATCGCTGCCAGGGCTGCAAAGGGACTGCGAGCTGCTCCTGCATCTTCTCCTGGTACTGGAGTGGGAAAGGAAGGGCTGTCTCAATAGTTACTTCATTTCCCTCAGTGCTGCCGTAGTAACGCTGTAATTTAGAGGTGGTTTCTGTGGACAGCCTAGGGAAGAAAGGAAGGTCCTCTCTAATCTGCTGGCAGTTGCTGGAGGTGGTTTTTTGCCGATCATGTTAGACTCAACTGAATTTTTCTATTGATCTGCAAAAATAGCTTTCTGATTTCTGACACAGAGCAGTTTTTCTCATCCTATTCTGTGGAAAATGTTGTCTGTTCCATCATTTACAGACCACCAAGAAGGTGATCCCCAGAAATACCTCCCAAGTAAATAATTGACCACTTCTTAATCTTACATACCTGAGATGCAAAACTGGAAAACAGCCTTTTCAATTTGAAATGAAACTACTGTATAAGATAGCAGTGGTCTATCATACCAGACATTACCAGAAATTCCAAAGTTTTCTTTGAAGTACAGTATCTTGTTCATCATTTCCCTAATGATTTGTTTGCCCCAAAGTAATTTTATTCACTGGAAGTTTGGTTTAATGATACTCACATACATTCTTCACCTTTGCACCAGAGATTACCCTCCAAAGATATTCAGGAGGTTAAAAAGGCAGGTAGGACATACAATCCTCCTTCTAAGGTGCTTTTAAAAATCTCACTAGGCAGCTCCATGTTTCTTTAGGCATGCCGATATGTTAGAAAATCTTGCCTGAGCCTTTAGACAAAGAGGCTCATGGAAAGCTGAGTTGATTATAATGTGCTATTAGACATCTACTGTAATCCACAGAGGCCAGTAAGGGACTGGTCTCAAACATCTACTGGCTAGAATATACAATACATTTGGCTTAGGTGACAAATGTATTGGGATTTTCCTGCTTCCTTTGGGAACCTATGAGTCTAAACTACCTCAGTGGAGTTAATTATTTTTTTCCTGTAATTAATCCCAAAGTTTCCTTTGCATAACTTCATCCTATTACTCATAGTCTTACCTCATGGCCCACGGTCCCTCTGAAATTTAGAATTATATGCACTCTGTATGTAATACATACATAGCTACTTTCTATGTCCCCTAGCACTATCATTAGATTACGTTATACTTGGCTAGATTTTGAAAATGTTTTTTTAACATACTCCTTATTGGGTCATTAACATTTAATTAATTGCTGTTTTACTCTAGATTTCTGCCAGTTCATTAATGTCTTTGTGTTGCTCAGTTGCCAGCTGCCTGGACAGTGTATGAACCTGGACTGCTCACCAAGTCAGTGCTGCAACAAAGCTGCAAAATAAAGCCATATAATTCTAAACAAACAAACATATAGTTGGTCTATATAGCGTCTAAAAGGGACAGATCAACCTATAGCCCTTCCTAGACTCCATCTGTCTGAGTCTTCTAGCATGAGGTCATCTTTCCTTTTGCATGGCGTTTCTTTCCTTCACAATTGTATTAAATGTGAAATAGAAGCAGGGTCTTCACTGAAATGGAGTGAATAGGCTCTGTGGAATTTTACATTTGAAAGGAAATGGAAAAATAACAGAAAAAAATCTATAAGTGCTTAAAAGCCTCTATTTTGATATGGAGGGACACACAGAGAATAGAGCATCCTTTTCTGTTAAGAGGGCAGAGGAGATAATGTGCAGGAAAAAAGTGCCCTGAGTCATTCTGTGGACAGGACCGGTGGAAAAGCAGCAGAGTTACATTTGACTTGTGAAGAATTTTACAAGTTTATTTTGCCTGTGGCTGTCACTCTTGGTACCATATAGCAGGGCTAATTCCTGTCCCTCTGGACCTCTTTCAAAGCTTTGAAACTCCCACAGCTAGAGCACAGCATTTTCTCCCCCCTCACCTTCTCAGCTCCAGGTATCTTGCCCAGCAGGTGACGTCTCTGTAATGGCAGGAGATGGAAGCCCCTGCAGCAGCTTTTCCTTCAGTTGGTTCCAAGACTTTCCACAGGGATCGCAGTCACCATGAGACAAGTTGTGCCACTCGCTTGGTGGGACTGCAGCTTGGTACTCGTGCATGTGCTAGAGGAGGAGCTGCTACAAAGGTCTGTGCTGCACGTTGCAGGGCAAGGCTGCCACGTCACCTGCCTCACTCTTGCAGCGTTAAAGCAAATGCTTAGAAGAATCATGACAACTTTTTTTAAAGGTCAACTGCTACATTCTTCTATTTGCCTCCTGGGTTCTGCACCTTTTTCTCCTCTCGCTTTGTATTTCCAAGCCCTTTTTCAGAGGCAGCTTACAACTAAAGCTCTGAAAACGATCATGAGGTTTGAGAATGGCCAACAGAAGCATGCAGAGGCACAGCCCTACAGCCCCGCTCAGCAAAGCAACCAGAGCGTGTGACCTGCAGATTTTGGTAGTATAAACCTCAGGACTATAACCTGTGTTAAGACCCAGAGGCCATGTTTAGCAACTAAACCACTTATTTTGTTAACTATGCAATAAAAGGAGCAAGAGCCTCTTTCCTGGCCTCAGGAGGACTGTTAGCTCCTGGGACTTTTGCAATAGCTGTCCAAGAAAGTACAAGCAGAGCTGTGTCTTGCTGCACTTGGCACCAAGGATGCTCTTGGCATGGTGACCGCTGGTAAGTGTTCTGACCACTCTAAACCCTCCAGCTGTTGCGTTACTTCACGATCCAGGATGAATTCTTTGCCAGTGACTTGGAGGGAAGAGAACTGCAACTTGCTTTATAAGGAGGGATATTGAGACGATGCATCAAGGGGAATTATTTTACTTATTTGGACCAATAGAAGTTCTGTTACATTCATTATTTTATCAAATCCTTTCCGTTCCAGTGGACTACAAAGCTTCTTAATCAGTAAAAACAAGCACAGTAAACTTCCAAAAAGCTGTAATCACAAAGGATATCCCCAAGATAAAAGCTATCATTTAAAAATATGTTTTCTTATTTGTGTTCTTTAATAACTTGGATGACTAAAACTCGAAGAGATGTAAAGAGCCAAACTCCTTTTGGAAATTCATAGTCCAGCCAATAAATTCCATCCACATGGTGGAGATCTCATAAAATAGGTTTTATGAGGGAAGTCAGTCATTTTCAGTGGCACTCATCTGGCAACATCAGATGATCCATTGTACTTTCTACAGTTTTGTGGGACAAAGAAATGAGATTCAAAGCACAATCTGCTGATCATTTTGAATCTGACCCAAATCCAAAGCTCCAGGGGAGGTTCAAAACCTGACCTAAAACGAAGTTTCACTTTGGATCCAAACTTAACATACATAGGCAAAAGGAAGACAGAAGCAAGTCTTTATGGAGTATGGGAAGGTATTGAATTCACACTCCAGCGCACCACAGTTTAAGTCAAGAATATATGAAATAAGACAGAGATTTTAAAAATGAAAGCTAATTTCATGGCCCGCTAAACAGCTTGGGCAGCCACTTCAGCAGAATTTCAACTCATATGCGAAATACAGGGAAACTATGCAAAAAGCTGCAAAATATCCACCCTGATCCAGGCTGAAGGATGCTGCGGATATGAAGTCTAGGACAGGGTCATTGAATGTGGTTTCTAAGAAGACTATAGTCCCAGGTTAGGAAACACATCTCAGTGTTAAAGAATTCCCCAAACTCTTTAGGGTAGGCTCTCAGGGAGTCTGGAAAAGGATGCAGGACTCAGTGAAATACCGACAAACTGCCACAGTGACCAAGAAACACATCTGAGCGTTTTCTCTTTTGGCTTTGTGCAGGACATATTAATTATTACAAATAAACCAAAAATGAAACCTTTGTAGCCCAAAAAAGGGACTAAAAGAGCTTTGGTCTCTCTCTTCTTTAAGTAGCAGGGACAATTGTTGCATCTTTCAAGCACTTTGCTCACTGCAAGCTAATTCATTACTGTCCTTGTAATAAAGCAGTGGACAGAAGAATTTTGTGCAAAGGTTGCTTATAATCCAAAGATACTTAGTGGATAGTTAATGGCTGGCTCTACTCAATGGTACAAAAAATATCTGCTTTGATGTGTGGACATACTTGAATAATAAAACAGGATTTTGAAATATATTTACTGCAAAGATGGTTGAGTGAATTATTTTTAGATTCACAGCTCAATGTGCAACTCTTACGAGCACGTACTGGACAGAAGAGGTAAATGTGATCGATCCAGTGCTGTCAGTCAGAGCATGCCCGGGCATCCTTCCTTTTTGTTCCTTTCGTGAACAGCCCTTAATAACGTACACCTTCATCCATTCTTTCATCACATCTTTGAAAATCTTCTATAACTGAATAAAGAGCATGTCCTGCTCCTGTAAATCTCAGGCATTTACTCGATCGCAATTTCTCTTCTTGCTACTGTTGTGAAATCACTTTTTAGCTCTTGTATCTCTGTGTTAATAAGGATGGAATTCATCTCACTTCACTTCAGACAGCTATACTGTAGATGTTTACTTCTGCACTAGTCATCTAGACTCACCTCACCGCGCTTGCATCTGTTCTGTTATAAACACCCATCGTAGGATAAAGTGACTCCCACCAAAGTACGTATTTCCCTCTGCTTGCCACCAGGATAACCTCACTGACTCATTCAGATCTATATCTTACACTGCAGAAGTCTAAAGGGGACAGATAAACCTGCTTCGGATGTCTGCTCGTTTCTTTGGTTGCTGTTGCTGCTTTAATAGAACTGATGCCCAAAGTCACTGATTTTGTGGAGCTGAATGAATATTGTGCACTGCTGGTGGTAGAGGACACCTGCCTAAGCTCTTGGGAAGGCTGAGCTCCACAGGAGCTCACCGCTGTGCTTATTCTTGGACACCATCGTGACCATTCTGTTTTGATATCAAGAGACAGTGGAGCCTGCGACAGTGCCCCCTCTCTGCTTTTTTCATCATAATTGCATCCAAAACACAAGATGAAGAGAAACAACCCTCATTTCCCAGATAAATACTTGTAATGGGGTTCAATAACATTTTTTGGTGTTGAAATATATTCATATGCCGTAAGAACCTGTGAAACTGTTGGCCCTGACTTTCCACTGCTTGTACCTCGTGTTATTCTCATGAAGATATTTCTGATCTGATTCTATCTTAAAGCTTTCTTTATCTGGAACATGTGCGATAGAAAAGAATGCAAGGAGAAATCATGTTTCCCTTTTACACTATTTAAAGAGTGTTTTTTAAAGTAGATGTTTTTGGTAAAGCCACAGGGTGCATGGGTCCTCATGGAGATGAGCAACGTGTGGTCCTGGCTTTCTGGTGTAAGAAATACATCTTTGTGAGCTCTGAGGCTCTGAACCTGAGGTGTAGGGCAGATGGAGCTGGTAGAGTCAGAAACATGACTCACATACAGATGTGGAGTGAATAATTCACTTAGGGGGGCTTAAATTTCCTGATAGGCTCTGCACTTTTAGTGCCATTCCTGGGTAACCCTTTGCTTTACCTTTCAAAAAATGGTCCTAAAGCTGGTATCTGCCTTACCTGAACTTAGTCATCTAAAACTTGTGTGCTAGTCTAGGCTGCTCAGTAGCTGAGTAAGACTCTTTTTGGTTGCTAAAATGAGGGAGATGTGTCAGTTCCACCCCGGGTGCCGGAGGACCCATTTCCAGTGCTCTGGAGTAGAGGCAGTGTGTGAACAGGGCGTCACGTTTAGGGGAGCACAGTTGGCCCCCACAAAAAGGCAACACAAAGAGAACTTCTTCCTTGCTGGTGTTGCATCCTTTGGGGCATACGTTTAGAAGCTTGGAATGGTAGAAAAAGTAAAAGGAACTTAGGGAGCCACTTTGCATGCTAGGCTAAGCAGAATGATTATTGTATGGAGTGGTTAACTGGAAAGGTTTGGCAATTTGAAACTAGACTGAGCAGCTGAACACAGCCCGGGGTGCAAGACGTAATGGCTGTGTACTGTGCGGTCGGGGACTGCATAGACATTATGCCTCTGTTACATGTATCCTGGAATACTTAATACAGGATTTTCTGAAATTAAAGCTTTTTATTTCTGTGGTAGTGATGAAGGTTTAAGGACAGAAGTGTGCACCTGTGCTCTGTTAATTTTTATTTCCTAGTAATTTTTAGAGGTGGTGTAGGAATGCAAAAGCAGGCCGTAGGAAGGCGTGCAGCCAGCATTTACTTTTCTCATGTGCTTTTTGCTTTGAGTCCTAATAAAAGGAGTGACTCCACATCTTTTAACAGAAAACTAATATAACAGCAACTGACTTTGAGTCCATTTATGTATGTATTTATTTATTTTCTTAGGGGATGAAAAGGGTAGGACTGAGGAAATCATTTCTTTCAAGAACAGGATGAAAAATGCTGTTGTTCATGCCAGTTCTGGGATTTTAGACTTTAGCATGAACCCAGTTCTGTCCCCTGTGCTCAGTTTGATTACTTATATGGAAATTAATGTTTTGGTATCTATCTGCTCATTTTTCAATGTATGGTGTGTGGTTTTGTAAAAATAATAGTGATTTGTCTATAGCATCAGGAAAAAAAACATGTTGAAAAGAAAGAGAAGGCTTGTAAAACACCTATGGGAGGCACATGTGCTGCAAAATTTCTTCTTGAGGCAGTTCTTCATTCCTGAAGATATGGGTCAAAGATGGACATCTTTGTGTTGGAAGGAAAATAACGTCAAATGTAGTAGCTACAGAGTGCCTTCTAGTTGTCATCTGCAGTTGGTGAGCCCTACGACACAGTGTGAGACATCAGCCTTGTACATCTGTACATCTACTATAGACTGTAGCATCTGACCCAGGGAGTGAAGGAATGAGCCAGATGGGCATGTAATAGGTAGCCTGGAGGAGAACACAGTGCGCCTTTTTGTTCTAAAAGTGGCCAACTCCCCTGAAAAATGCCCCATAGATAAGATGCTGAAACCCCTTCACTACACTGCTTTTGGAAAAATGCATGTATTTGATTAATTAGCATTGATACTAAGATGTTCAATTACAGGGTTTCGAATAAGCACTGAGGAAGGACCAAGTAAACAAAAACATTATCACCAGATAACTGAGCAATTTTAACTTCAGGATTTAAACTGTTTAAAGAACCTTATTTCATAAAACGTAAACATATCAATATTTTCTGCTCAGATGGCAGTTGCTGAGAAACAAGATTCTCTAGGCATTTCGTGTTTGCTTTGGTGGAAAAACAAAAATGTAAGGCAAGAGTCAGAGAAGGACGGCAGTCAGATTGCCCTAAGCACCTTGTGGAATACGATACCTTTTGGAAAACCCAAGTGCTGGAGTGCCAGCGCTAGACAATCTGAGTTTTCCTGTTTCACATCTCGGTCCTTGGATTTGAAAAGAAAAGTTTGAAAAACCTGAATCTTTAGTTTTATGGACAAGTAAAAATAGCTATTCAAGAAAAAAAAAAGAAAAAGAAAAAAAACCCCAAAACCAAACAACAAACCACCAAACAAAACCAAAAAAAACCCAACCTTGAAATATATTTTTTACTTTAAAACACCAATAAATTCTGGGCGTATGTCATGGATTTTGAAAATTTGCAATTAGCAGTGTTGGCTGCACTACTCACTGATGAATAACATTCACTGTTCAAACTGCACCAGAAGACGATTACCAAAAAATGATCTAATGATTGACTGTTGCTTCTCATCTGTGTAGCCATACCTTTTGCTCTCTTACTCCAGGAAGGAGCAAGCTACTGCTGGAGACTCGGATGAGAATTCCTCTAGTTCTCTTTAGTACTGTTAGTTAGAACGTGGGGTCATGCAAGCTGGAAAACTGTCCTAACTTTCTACATCCACAGGTTTCTGCTCATCCACAGGTTTCTGCTTATCCACAGATCATGAATGACCCTGTAGAGCTTAGGCTTTTCTTATGCTGCTTGGTCTTTTGAAGCTGGCAAATCTACCTGGTACTTAAGTTTCTAAATGGTTGCTCTACAGTTGCAGCCTGTTTGAGTGTAAGTAATCCTATTACAAGTAAAATTTGGCTTTAAACCTGAAGATGAGGCCAAAAGGCAAAAAGCAGCCAAATCACACCCTTCAAAGACAACTACTCTTCTCCAACAACCTTGTTACATCAAATTCTCATTTAATTTACAGAAACATGTGTTTTTTTGAATTCTTAGACTAACAGCTTAGGTAAATGAAATACATTTTGACAGGCCATTTCTTTTGCATCCATTTTTCCTTTGGAAAGAGATTTTCTTGGCTTCAAAGGAGGCAGATTCATTCCTCCAGTTGGCAATATGGAGTTTAAAGAGGTATTTTATGGAAGTCAGTGTTGCTTTGAAGATTCGTCGTTATTTTCTTCAGTTGCCGAAGGCCATCACACATGACAGGAAATCTACAGAGGTCTATTCAAAAGCACAGCCACTTCCTGAGATTTTCACATTCTCCTTGGTTCAGATTTGAAATATAAAGTATTAAGCTGTATTTCTGGGTTTCTGAATATGCTGGTCGGGCTCCACAAGAATGAGAGCTCTTGTGTCACAGATGGCCGCAGAGAGAGGGCAGGAAAATTGCTGTTGCTATCCAGTATTTGTCCTGTCATCTTTGCGGTTTGCCTACCACCCACTAAAATGCAATAATGCTTTTCATGAGTATAAAGCTCTGGCAACTTATTTGAGGTGATAATTCCACTTTGGCTAAATACACGGAGGGGCCTCTATTTTTCCTGTTACTCCTTTAACAGCTCAGTCTTTTACAAATCATCTGCAAACCGACATGGTATCAAGCTCCAACATAAAAATGCTTCATAGGTCTTCCAGCACAATACAAGCACTAAGAGAAACAAGCAGTTGGGATAAAATGTTTAATGTTTTTCAAGAAAATTTTAGATTATACTTGAGTAAAAGGCAAAAGATTTGCCAACAGGTCAGGGTAAGGGGTCTACATTTGAATTTCAGTGCTAATTGGAATGATGAACCTGTGTCCTACTTCTGCAGTAATGTGCTTAGATACAAATCACTAATTGCAACATGGTGCAGCTAACTCCCTTTGTATTTCCTCAGTATTAGCACCACCAGCCTGATGGTACTTGGGGCCTGAGCTTACATCTCTGTCCCACACAGTTCTTGGGACTTTTTCCTCAAATATCTCCAGACTTTTCTTCTCCTTCTTTGTTTCCCCTCTCACTTGATGGTATCTCCTGCTTTCCAGCCTGCTGTGTTCATTCTCTCAGATCCAGTGGATTCACATCTGGGACAGAAACCTTTATGTTTCTGCCTTTACATTTGCAGAACACCTCATGCCCAATGGAGATACACAGAGAGCCTCCTTCTGCTAGCCGGATGGGATGAAGAAGTTCTTGGCAATCTACTACCTGAAGTCATTGCATTTTGCTCCTCTAGTACATTCT
Source organism: Ibycter americanus (assembly GCA_035590275.1). Lineage (NCBI taxonomy): Eukaryota > Metazoa > Chordata > Aves > Falconiformes > Falconidae > Ibycter > Ibycter americanus. Next base: position 8,483,600 of record JAVJGI010000014.1, on the reverse strand, counting down.
TACAGATCACAGGCGGTGTCAAAACATTGATAACTGAGGACAGTCATGGCCACAGGGCAAGAAGCGGTTTCATGCTGCTGTGCGGGATGTGCTGATCGGGTGGCTGTGTTTGGCTCTGGCAAGCTGCAGGGTGAGTTGCAGGGCTGGACAGAGAAAATTGCAGAGATCTTTGAGAACAGCTGGAGACTTTACTGCTGTCTGATCTAGTGAGATGTTCTTGGCATATAGCTTTGTGACAGAAGGGCTTACGGTGTCTGGTGACTGGCGAGAAATACCTAAGCATCAAATGCATCTTGTGCAAGGGGATGGGAGAATTGTAGGCCTTCTGTGTGGGAAGAGGGCTAGGAGGCACATGGAATTGTTTGCAAGGAGCCACACAATCTCAGCATGTACCCTCCAGGGCCATATACCTTTGGTGTATTCAAGGGGGAGGTAATTCCTGGTCTTCACATCATCACATCTGAGTAAAGAACATGCTGTAGCCTGTTTCCACTTAGCACCAGAGAAATTTTGAAAGGAGTTTGTGTATCCTTAAAAAATCTCCTGAAGTTCATATCTAGTAATGAAAAATAACATGATTTGTAGTAAAATGTGGTTGTCAGACATTGCTTGACATACATGCCATTTCTTTGGGCATGCAAATCTGTTAGTTCAGTCCTGCACTATAGCAAGACCTTGCAGACATTTACCAGTTCCCAGGGCTCGCTTTCTTCTCTCTCTCCCAGTCTCAGGAAGAGCAGAGAGCTGCAAAACCCACCTCTTTGCTTCGGAGAATAAGCTGGAACGTTGTTTATGGTAAGACCTATGAAGGTGGTGGTCCAGGTCTAAAGACATCTGCCTATCCTCAAAGAATGATCCTGAGTCTAGCACAGTATGCAGCTGGGTAAGGTTTGCTACTTGTATGTTACCTGGTACTCATCCCAGTCCAGAGCTCCAGTCTGTGCCAGCACCATACCGGTACCAGCACAAGGAAAGGGTTGGCATGAACCCAACTTGTGTTTTGAGTCTGCTTTGTAAAGCTGCAGCCCCAAAGGAAAAAGAAAACAGAAAGGGAGGGAGCAGCAGTGAACCTGACCTTAGCATGCAGCGGAAAGCCAGACTTGGTTTTTTTTGAAAAAAATGTGTTTAATAATCTTTAATTAGAAGAATTGCTGAGAGATTGTCTTTGTTTCTGTTTCTACAGTGAAGTAGGACTTTGTCTATAGCCTTTGTGCACAGGAAGGTTTCCAGACAAAAATGTTCAACTTGTATGGTACATTTGTCCTAAACAAACAAACAAACAAAGCTGGAAAATCTACAGTCCTGGGCTAAACAGGTAGATCAAAATGTAAACAAATCTAGCCATATCTTTGTATGTATACTCAGCCAATCTGTTATATATGAATTGCCATTATTCCCGAGTTGTCTCAACATGTGAAATGATTCCCAGCTGAAAGACAGATGTACACCTCCCAAATGAGTCTGGTGGGGTTTCCACATCTGTGCTTTCTTAGTCTCTAGCCCCATCTCTCCGTGTCTTACCCCTTCCCATCTTAATCATTTGGACTCTCGAAACTGTTGAAGAAATGAATTCTGAACTGACAAAACTGACTGAATTATCTGACAAACTGTTGTAGAAACTTGCAAAGTTAGGGTCTACATCTCATTTTATCTAATAAACAAGGAGCAGCTGACATTTCCGTGGTGTAGGTAAGACACAGTATTTTATGCTGCAGGATGAATTTACACAGTCTTTTCCTGGATTTAATCTCTTCCCACTGCCTGGCCCCTACAAGGAGTGAAAGTAGCTGTGCTGATGAGCTTTGGACCGTGTGCTCTGCCCTTCATGGTTACTGAATATCATTTCATGGGGAACACCAGTATTTTCTATATCCCAGACAAAGCACACGTTTCTGGAGTCAGTGACACAGAATTTAAGCAGTTATTCACCACTAGTTTCTTTCCAAGACATCATCCCAGAAACTTTTCCCTAGTGCTGGGGTATGAATTTTGGCTTTGTTACCACATGGCTATTTCAGCAAAGTCCCAACACTAAGCTCCAGCACCAGTTCTCACAAAGCCACCATGCAGATGCTCACTTCATGGCAGGTTTGTAGTCAGGAAGATCTAAATATCAGGTCTGACTGGTATTTTAAGCCACTAGAGAAGGGAAAAATCCTTTGGTGCCCAGATTGTTTGCATATTTGACAGCTGTGCTCCACCAGCATGCCTGTGTGGGGTGATCACAGCCTCCCCTGATTTGCAAAGAGCCGGTTTTGGACTCAAGTCATTCAAGAAAATTTGTCCTGACAGAAGAAACATCTTTTAAGAGGACAAGTACTTAACCTTAATTTGAGCTAGACTCCACTGCAGTCAGACGTGGAAATGACATTTTGATCCCACTCATTGCAGACAGTACTCCCACTGACTTGTTATAAAAATGCCCCAAATACTGATCTCAGCTTCCTTCCGAATCATTCCACATACTCATGGGGAAGGTCAGAATTAGTGCATTTGTTTGTATAAAAGAAAATAGCAAAAATCCCATAAGCAATTCTGCATGCACGTGCTCTTGCATGACCAAAGGGTTTATCTATGTTTTGGTAACACATCAAATACATGAAGGCAGTTTTGTCCTGAAAATTTTTTACAGCGTGAGAAGGCAAATGGCATAATTTGAGGAGGTGAGAGGGAGACAGTCAAAGCACACACAATTCAACACATATGAACAGCCTGTTTTTTCAAAGGTGTGAGAGGTGCCTGGTTTTATTCAGCTATAGGAAAAGATGGGTAAATCAGGACATTTGTGAAATCTACTATTTAAAATGCTGTAAACAAAGCAGAACTGTGCTCCACTCCATCCAAGATGCGCTGGCTGGTTTCCTACAAAAGTGGAGAGAATTAGATCAAGAGGAGTTTTAAAGAGAGAAAGACTGTAAAAGTTCAAGGCTGAGCGAGATGTAAAGTGTAAATAGGATCATTGGAAACATAAATACAGGATGAAGTTGGCTTTATCAGAAGTAGCTTGATGAGGGACAAAAGCTGGCCGGACAGAGCAGAGCTATAAGGGTCTTTGGATGTGAGGACACATAGCTGGAGTT
>JAVJGI010000014.1:8438033-8480420 GCA_035590275.1 Ibycter americanus | reverse complement strand
AAATCAGGACATTTGTGAAATCTACTATTTAAAATGCTGTAAACAAAGCAGAACTGTGCTCCACTCCATCCAAGATGTGCTGGCTGGTTTCCTACAAAAGTGGAAAGAATTAGATCAAGAGGAGTTTTAAAGAGAGAAAGACTGTAAAAGTTCAAGGCTGAGTGAGATGTAAAGTGTAAATAGGATCATTGGAAACATAAATAAATACAGGATGAAGTTGGCTTTATCAGAAGTATCTTGATGAGGGACAAAAGCTGGCCGGACAGAGCAGAGCTATAAGGGTCTTTGGATGTGAGGACACATAGCTGGAGTTTGGTGTGAAGCGAAGCCTGAGGTGCAGAGATGTCAACCTCTTTCCCTCTCCTGCACTGCCTTGCTCCCCATCCCTGACTGTGCCACTTGCCCTTTCCCCTTCCTTGGCGGGTCAGTTTGCTGACAAAGAACAGGGCCAGCACTGTGGGTATCTGAGCCGGCAATCTCTCTGCCGTTAAAACTGGAGGCAGCGTAACTTAATAGGAAAAGTCAATACTGTGGAGAAAGAAGCAGCCTGAACAGCCCTCTGTGTTCTCCCTTTGCAGAGGGACTGGCCCCAGCCGCTGCTTGCCTCTGTGCAGGGAAGGTTAGCATGCTATTAGCATATCATTTATTCACTGAAAGAGAGGACTTGTATGCCAGCAGCAGCTCAGACGGACGTGATCCCAGGGCAGTTGCATTCCCTCTTTCAGAGGTGTTGCCATGCATAAGTTTCTACAGTCGCTGAGATGCAGAAGCAAACAGATGGGTTAGGTGAAAAATGAACTTGCACTTGGAGTAGCTGAAGATGGTACAAAGGGAAATTGAGACCTCTCGGTGGCATTCACAGATGCCGCTCAGCCTTGTGTTACCGTCTGAATTCTTTGGCAGTGCTTCATATTTTGCACTGACTTCGCTTTCTCAGTTAGTTGGATGCAAGGGCTGGTCTTGATGTTCATGCTATCGCTTGTTTGCATTGCAGGAGCAAGAAGCAGCCCCATTTACAGACGCACCTTCCTCATTCTCAGGCACTGGGCACCCATTTCTAAGGCACAGGGCACCCATTTAGTAAGTCCTTGTATGACAGAGCTTACAGTCCATATACAAGGCAAGGAAAAAGGGCCAGGAAAAGCATAATAGGTGAAAAGGACAAAGTAACAGTGAAATTATCATAAATTGAGCTAGTTACAACCATATTAAATTGAGCAAGAATCAAGGTTGGCATTCTTACAGCCTGGGTCTGCTAGGGAGTGTTTTGTCTGGCATCATAACAGAGGTGAGCCTTTAATTAGCATGATCTTGAAATCAGTGGGATATCGGCACAGTAGGAGCAGTGGCTGCACTTCAAGACCTCCCATTTAAAGTAGCCTGAGCACTGGGGAAAGAAGTCTTAGATGTGAAACACCAATAAGCCACAGCATATTTCAGGCTTCCAAAAACTTTTATCAGAATCACTGTTCTACTCACAAGATGAAGAATGGAAAAATCTGGCCCCTATTAAAGAAAAGCTCTTGATTAAAATGGTGATTTTAGTGCAGCTTTCAAAGGAAAATCTTATTTAAAGCTCCTGTTTCCTCATTTTGATAGATTTCCCTGGGAAATGTATGTAGGGATCACTCCTTTAGAAAACACAGTGTGCTGCCCTTTGAACTTAGATGAAATTCCGCATGGAAAATATAACAGTTTGGTATTCTTTTTGCTAACAGAGCAGAGACGTATAGGAATGCAGAATGCAATATATATATATATATGCGAGAGAGAGAGATATATATAGGTATAAAAAATTATCTGTGCCAAAGGAAAGGAAACATGCTCAGGGTTAAAAATGACCAGGAAAAGTGGAGTGTGTGTCTTGTTTCTGCTCTTACTTTGTGAGCAGGATTCTGCACTGTCAGGTCCTGCAAAGTCATCCTGCCGCTGCTGAGACAATATGGCTCCGTGCAAAAGTCAGATGTATCACTGCTTATTCAGAGGGGTAAACATGCTGCATCAAGCATGAGGTCTTTTTAAGATGGTCATCAAATAATTTAAAAAAATGATGCCAATGTGAGATTTGTCTGTAAAGTAGGGGTGAATTAAACAGGAATGTCAATAAGCCAGGAACTGGGAAGGTAAACAGAAAGTAGGCTCAGACATAGATTTTAAATGAATCTCATCACGTTCTTAACCCAAGCACAAAATGTTGTGGTAAGCACATATGTGCTCAACATGCTCATCACACTCCCGACTGACGACCATAGTGGGGGATAGTACTGTAGAGCTCTGAAGCAGGGGGTACCCGGCATTGATTTGGATATTGAATAGCAACTCAGTGGACTGTGCTGCTGGACAAGTACATTGCTTTTGAGCAGTATTTTGAGGGAAAACTTGTATATTGATCATCAAGAAAAAAACCAGCTAAATAATAACACTTGTCAGCAGTGGATTTTCCAAGTGACAGATCTTGGATGTCCATAGTTCAGAGGTTTTTGCTTGCAAAGTACCTAACCCTGGGATAAAAGTCAGTGCCAAGGATAGTCCAAATGAATTGACTAAGCTAAACCAAGGTCAAAGAGTGTCAAACAACATCTTACTTCTTAGGAACGGGATTACTCCAAAGCCATTTTCAGGGCTTCGTGGCTCAGGTATTATAGAAGTCTATCCTCGTATTCACTGCATTGGTGTTTTTGTTGGGGTTTTTTTGCTTCCTGTGACACCCAAAAGGATTTCCACAGAACCACATTCAACAGCTGTTTTGTGTTTTGTGTTCCAAGAATGAAAAACATCGTATGTGGGATTCATCTGACCAAATACAGCCATCAGTTTCCAAGCCAGTCACGCTCTGACTTCCTTTAGATTCTCTGCAGAGAAAAAACACTTTGAGGGAGAGATTTGTCTCATGTTAAAGGCAGGTAAAATTAGACAAATTAATTGTGCCCTCAAAGAGCGTATTTCTTGCTTTTCCTTGAAAGCAAGCTGAGAAACACTAGCTCAGATGTTCCCATGTACACCAAAAATGTCTAAACTTAACTGAGATAAATGCCAGTGTGTCCTATTTTGTGCTTTTCTAAATTTTCTTCTTCTTTTTAAGTGACACCAATGTTGCGGGTTTTGCTCAGTTCCTGATGTAATGTCTGATTTGCGACTACTGTGTCATTACCAAGTGAGAACACAGCATTGCCTCCCTTCTCCACAGCAGGAGACACCACTCCGTTCTGGAGGATACGGTGTCATCAGCTCTCAGCGGCACAGTCATCGTCACTATTCTCATATCAGGGAGTGCTTACTTGTGGTTCCTGAAATGCACCTGCTCTGGGTGCTGCAAAACTACCCAAGTAGTACCAGTCAGAAGACTTGATCCTAGCAGGTCTGAAGAACAAGTATCAGCTCACCTCATCAGGTGATTTACTGAGCTGTGATAAGAAGCACCTGTAACTAAGAAGAAATATAAGAAAGTAGAGGAGGTATGCTATTCAGCGAGTAACAACTAACAGACCCTTGCTTAATATCAAGGATTTGCTGTACTGTACTCTTTGTATCTTTAATTGATTCTTCCTAGGTATAGTGAATCTTGTGAAGTTTTCTGGTGAGATGGTACTGCATGTCACACTTTCCAGTACTATTTGGCTCTCCTTGACAGTATCTTTCAACCTCTCTGATAAAATCTGGTTTACTGCATTTTCTTGACACTTCTCTGCTTTCCCATTCGATAATGGCATTGGGGTTCCAGAGTTCTGCCATTGCTACCAAGTGTTCTCTCTTGGAAAGAAAGAGCCCAGCACTGGATACCTTGGGCACTGTCTGACTTTGTCATCTTTTGAAATTGTAAAGACAAACTGGACACACTTTTGGAGCTCCAAAGACGAGCCTTTGCTCTCCATACATGGAAAGCTGAATGCTACACTACAGCTTGCATTATATCAGAGGTCAAAATAGGTGGTGACCTAGTGATCTTCTGATCTTAAACTGATCTTGTGATCTTAAACCCTATGCCAACAAGTATTAACATTTCTGTTACTAACAGATCTTTAAAGTCCATGTGTTGCTTTTTCTTTGCTGTTGAAACTTTTCGTTTTGGCCACATAACCAAGCGCCTGTTGGGCATCGATCAGAACCACAGCTATGCTGACTGTTTAATGAAATGCTCAGCTGACATAGCTTTGGCCATGCAAGTGCTATTTTTCCAGTTACACGTCTTATCCAGTGAATGAAACGTGTTTGAACCATGGTAGCTGTGGGGAAAAAAAAAACATCTGGGTGAAACAAAAAACGAATCTGAAGTTTTCTGACAGCCTACATTTTTGCTCTTTCCGGGGATCAGCTGAGATGAAGTGCAGAAGAAAATATGGGTGGAATGGCTCTTCTTGGGTCATTTTGGCTTAAGCTGGACAGGGAAGAACTGAAAAGCTTTTGTAAGATCTGATTGTGGGGTTTCCTCTGCAGATCCCAAAGCAAAAGAGGTACAGCTAAATAAAGGGAAACATCCAGAGATGACCTGTTTGAGACCTACCTGTAGCAAGTTTTGAAATGAATATGTATCACTATACATATATATATATCACTATATATAATATATATCACTATATAATATATACCACTATATATTTTATATATTATATATACACAATATATATTTTTTATATATTATCACAATATATAATATATATCACTATATAAAGATAACGTATCACTGATTCACTGAGGCAAACTACAGCTATATTTGTCCTCTTACAAATGTACCCCTCCAGGTAATATTGCTTTTATGTCAGCCTCTCCTCCTTTAAAACCAAACCTAGACAGTTCTGGTCTTTGTTTTCACAGTAAAAAGTTTGAAAATGGGATATTTGAAATGCCTGTGAGGAAAATCTGAGAGAGGAGCTCTTATTTTTACAAATCCGCCTCTGTGTGATGAGCCAATTCGCATTTTTTTGAAGAGCTGGGCTGCCAGCACTGTATGCCAGGCAGGGTTTGGATTTGCTCTGCGTCCCTTGGGCACCCAGTGCTCTGAACCCACCGGCGAAGATGAAATACAAGAGCCAGGACTGTTGTTATTCTGGCAGAAGCCAACAAAAAGCAGTGCAGCTCTGCATTCAGACCTGACTATCATTGTGTGAATAAAACACATTATTCTTATTCAGATTTCACCTGCAATTGTTCAGCAGTGTTTATGCTTAAAACTGATATGTTTATCTTGCCAAGCCAAAGCTGTACATTTTGTTTTGCCTCTTAAATCTCCATGTATTTCAGTAGCTTTGTATATCTGCGTCACTAGTAAGTTAACTGAAGAGCTGATTTCCATCAAATGAAAGACTGACCTTGACAAATCTACTTTACAGTTGAGCATATTGGTGAAGAAAACAAAATAAATAAATCTCCATCCCTCTTTCTTTGTATAAAATGAGCATTGTGTTTTTATCTGTGAAAGTTTCCATGACTTTCATTTCATACCAGCTAGCTATTTGGGAAAACCATCTAGCAAGTCTCAGCAGTCCAAAGAAATCCCCTGAGCACTGCTGGTAGCTATCAATATATGCTGGTAGCTGTTGATATTTTGACAGCTGTTTTGACAACACGGTATTTTGTATTTTCTCTTTGGTATTTTGTTTTCATTAAAACCTTCTCTCCCATCTTAACCGTTTCTGACTGATAGCCCTAAGTAAAGACATCAAATGCATGACCGATTCTTCTTGATTGTTGACGTGTTTGGGTTGGTTACTTCCCTTCTAGGTACCTGTGGTATTCTGGTTTTACGAAAAGGAATTGTTCGGCTCAGGTTTGTTTTGACACGCAATCATCTTGCTGCCAGGGCTCTTCTGGCCAGGAACAAGGCAGTCCCTCTGCGCAGGCTGGACTTGAGAGACCTGGATCCCTTGCTCTTCCAAAGATCTTCCATATGAACGCCTCAGAGCAGGTCCAACGCCTCCAAGGACCTCTGCATATCTGCGCAGGATCAGTGCAGCTTGGGGGAAGCCACACCAGCAGTTCCCACGGGACCCACAAGCACCAGGCTACGGCTCTGGCTGCAGTTCCCGTCCTTCCCTCCACTGGCACCTGCTCTGCTGGGCAAGTAAGGTAATAGGAGTTAACCAAAGAAAAAACAGAAACAGTTTAGTGGTTAAGGTACTGTCCTGGGCACCGGGAGGCACGGGCACTGCTCCGTTTCCCTGTGATTTGCTTCTGCATTGCCAATAACCTTCCGAGAAGAAGCCATAGCTGGGAGCAGACCAGGAACCGCTGTTCTCCCAGGTCAGCTGCCCGCTCAGCTGGAAAAATATGGGCCTGCTTAATTTTTAATACTTCTACACAGCATGTGGCAGAAGTGCTGAACATCACAAAGGTCGGATGAAGACCGGAGGAAGCTGGCAACAAAGGCTTGGGGATCAGAGCCCCAAAGCCTTGGTACCAGCGGCTTGCAGGGACATCTAACCCCTTAATCCTCATTCTTTAAGCCCATTTTGAAAAATGTGACTCTTCCTCCTACACTCACACTCCGTCCTCAGGAAAACAGGCCCCAGCGAAGGGGCTACATCAACAAAACAATCTTGTGAAGGTATCCACCAGAGGGAGTTACATGAATGCAACAAACCCAGGCTGAGGTATAGATGGTTATAGAAGCTGCGGAGAGCTGCCTGTGCGCTCCCCAGGGCAGGCAGCTGCTGGTAAGGAGCCTGGGCTCAATTCAGCAAAGTACTGACCCAAATCTGCATAATCTTAAGTGAATACTCAGTGAACTCTAAAGAATTGCTCTGTGCATTGCATTAAGCAAGTGTTTTATTAGAGCAGGGTCAAAATACTCAGCGCTTTGCAGGATCATATGAGGAAAAGAAAAGACTCTGTTTACACCTCGGCTTTTATTTTTCCCTCACTGGTTCACTTGTTAGAAAGAAAGCTAAGCCAGGGCCAGCCCCATTTCTGGGAGGCCCAGGGAGGAAGCCTTGGAAGCAAACCCAACTGCTTCCACTCAGGAAGAGTTTTTGATGAGGCTGCTCTGACGCGCGGAAGCCGCTGCTCTCCCCGGATCCCGCATCCCTCTCCCAGAGCAAAAAACAACACAAGGATGACACCTCGCCGTCCAAACCAGAGGATAAATTTGTGGTTCAACGTCAAGTCTACCTCTGAGGTCGTTTTGTCCAATTCGTGTTAGTGCTATTTTCAGTAGAGGGGAACAGTGTGTAATATCCCTTTACCAAAAAAATAGTCAAATTCCTGCCTCCCTCTGTCCCAGAAAGCAGGCAAAGGATCACAGTGCTAGCAAACTACCGTGGAAATATCCCAGATTAAAAATACCATTTTAAAGCTTTTAAAATTTTTTTTTTTTTATGCATCTCCTGGGTGTTCTAGTCTTGAATGGTTCCTAGAAGACATTTTAAGAAAAAAAACACTCCACCCTGTCGGAGACCTCAATCCAAATTCTGTTTTATATTAGAATAAAGGAACACAAGGAGTTAATCCCAGCTATGTGCTTTGACACAACTCCTGGCTCAAGGCTAGCAGAGGCTGTGAGAAGATGTTAAATGGAGGTGATTCCTGCCTTGATGAGATTATTTTCTAATAAGGAAAAAAAAAAAAATAAATAAAAGGCATCGCAATATTAGAAAAGGACTAGGCTGTTGTTTCTGTGGCTGTAAGAACTGTCAGGGGAACAGAAGGAGATGCAGAGAGGGTTTCGCCTTAGGACATTCCTGAGCCTGAATTCCAGCCCCGAAAGCAGCCGGCCCCCAGCCCAGGGCACAGCCCTTTGTCACCTCTCCTCCCTCTGTAAACCAGGCATCTTAATACCCCCACTTTTCACAGGAATGCTAAATAAAATGCCTTGAAGATGAAGTGCCTGTGTTGCTGTCACGCTGCCAATTCTCCTGCGCTGTGCAGATTCATATGGTAACCGGAGCCAAGGTCAGGGAAGCATTAGTCAGTCTGAATTTGGCAAACGGGGATGTCAGTGTCTGATAGCCCTCGCTCGCAGATTAGATTAGCGTGAAATGCCCTGCCTAGGTTATCCTTGAAAATCACTTCAGCTACTGTAGGAGATGGCTGTTCATTGCATTAGCAGGGCTGAAAGCAGGATGGTTAGTTTCAACACACATTTGCTTTGCCAGTCTGGATTTTCCAGGCTGTTGGTGTTGGTTTAAGCCTATATGATTCGAATGTAAATACCCCCAGCCTTTTTAATGGGGTGCTAGAAATCTGTTCATATTTAAGCTAATGTTCTTTTATCCTCCCTTTTCTTTCAATCATATCCGAGGGGTGTCCACTGACTGGACATTTTCAATGGTGGTTCCCTCCCTGTGGAGGTCTTGTTAGACCTGTGCAAGGGTGTGGGGTTTTGTACCGTGAATTCCAGCAGAAAGACCGTGATTTAACTCCCGCCAAGCCTGTACATCCATGAGGTGCAAAGCAGCGTTGAATACTACCTCAGCAAAGCGGGGCATCCACATCAGTGTAATTTTTTAATGGACAAGCCCTACGATAAACAAGGCTGATGAACTTGTATGCAATGTCCTCTGCCTACTGTGCCCCCAGTTTTGGAGCCAGCAAACTGGACCCCAGCTGTCAGACACCACGCTCTGCTGCTCCATGCAATGAGTAGCCGCTGGCAAGTTCATCTTTTGCTGCTGGGTCGGAGAAAACATCTGGGATGACAACAGATAACCTCATTCCCGTAACAGGAGACAAGCAGGTCAGGTCTATGAGGCTTGTTTTGATCATATCAAGAATGTCCTTTGCATATCTAATCTATTTATTTTTAAAATATTTTCTTGATAGAAAGGCAAACATTAAGAATGAAGAAGAAAATGCCAAGTGGGTTCTCAATGCTGTTTACCAGTCACCTTTAGTCTGCTGTCACTTGTCTTGAGCAAAGGCGAGTCTCTTGAAGCACTACTGATATTATTAGAAATCTAAATATTTGCACTGCCTCTCCTTGTCTCCATCAGTCTCACATAAGACACCAGCTTTTCTGTTAGCAGTCGTGAAGGTTGAAGTCCTTGATGCCAGCCATGCTGTGCTCGCCAGCAGGCTGGGACACAAAGGGGTGGGGAGACAATATGGATCTAAGTCACCTGTCTACTTTCCTGCTCCTTTGCATAAAGTGTTGCAGTTAAATGGGCGCTCAAGTCGTGGTGGTGGTGGTGGGACTGCAATGCCTTGCAGTGGTGCAGGGCTTCAGCCCTGCTGTCTTTGCAGCCCTTCCCTCCTTTGCAGTGCGTGGGCTCACCCTTAGGGCAAGTCCTCATCCCCTCTGCAACAGTAGAAAAGCACAAAGTGAAATACCAAGATTCGGCCAGCGCCAGTATTGATGGAACTTGGGAAAAATGCCATTAAACCCAGTCTAGAGCATTTTTCATGTAATTCCGTGAGACCCGGACAATAAATATTTGTTTTCCTTCTACTCTACATACCCTGACTCTCATTCAGTACATTTCACATGGTACAAGAGTATGAAACAGTCATGCCAAAAAGTAGATATCTTCCAGCTTCACAGTCGTTCTGACAGAGGTTTGTTTTGCTCTATACGGGCAAATCAGCTTCCAAAAAGCCACATGTTTCTGGAAGGACAATATTAACAAAATCAAAGTGCGTGTGAGGCAAAGCCAAGACGAGGCCAGGAACGCACTCAGCTGTCAGTAAACACTCCCTCTTCTTTAGCCCCTACCGCTCCCTTGCCCCCTTTTTCGCTGGCACAGGGAGAAAAAAATCCTGATGAAGCCACAAATGACAGAAGGCAAATTTAATTTCTGCAGCAAAACCAGTGTGAAACAGCATTGGGCTGAATTAAAGCCATACAAACTGAGGATCAATCAAAAAGTTTGTGCAGAAGCATCCCAGGACAGTCGTGACGTTGCTGAAGTCTGCGATGGAAGCAGGGCCAGGAGTCACATGGAGATGAGTCCTTGCAAAGAGTCATCTCTCATATAATCAAAGTCAAAATACAGTCCAAGATGAGATTGCTGTAAATAAAAGGAAATATTATTAGTTCCAGATGGCATCATAACAGTAAGTTTCAGAAGAAATCAAAGCCAACGTGTTGAAGAAAATAACCACCCCTTTTGGCCTATCTTACACAATGAGGTATTGGCATCAGACAGCCCCTCTGGATATGGAGATGGTTATTCACATACATGCTCCTTACAAAATCAGAAAAAAACCAAAACCAAACCCAAGAAAGGGGATTTTCTTCCTACCTTCTCCACATTTCTGTTGTAGTCTGGCCCCTATACATTTCACCAGTTGAGACCATGGGAACCTTTTTTTCTGCCTGATGAATTTTGATTGTTTCAAACCTGCATAAGTCACAAATTTCCATCTGAAAAGTCAGCTGTACTGTGCACAGCTACTGGCAGGAATAGAAGCTGGGGCTATCTGTGCCTTGATTAATTTTGAAGCAAGAGAACCAATTTTATGAGAAAATCAAGGGTGGCTTCACTGAACCCAGTAGCATAACTTAGTAGGTTCAGGATTTCACTCCAAACATTCCTCTTGCAGTCTACAAACTGAACCTGAATCTGAAAGTCAGGTGTTTGTCTTTCTCTCACTTTTCCACCACCAATAATCTGTGTTTGGACTTTCATAGGCAATTGGGCTGACAATTCATAAACCAGAAACCCACTTTGACGCTGTGAAGAAGATGTCCCTGCAGAGCTCGCCAGGAGAAGCAGCACTGCAAGTTTATTTTAGTTAATCACATAGGTTGGTAAAGTCCTGCGTATAGGCAGGAGTTCACTCTGCCACATAAGCAAGGGCCAGACATGTTTACCTGTTTCCATAGTCACTTAATAGCCACCACATACAAAATCTCCAAGTTCTGCATGCTTTCAGATAAACAGAATTCCACCTGGATGCTAGCCTTCATTTTGTTCCCATTAAGACTTCATTAGCTGCAGCTGATGTCTTGGGTTCACCAGAATAGTAGCTACACATCATTTGCCTAGATACACAGTATTAAGTTTTTGCTCAATTCTGGCTGTTTGGCTGGTTCAGTTTCTATCTGTATCTCTAATTCTCATCAGCATTGTAAGATAGCCTGTTCACCTTTCCAGAGTGGTGGGTTCTTTGCCTTGCCTTGCCTTGGTCTCTGTGTAGCAAATGCCTGCTTATGAGCTGCCATGTGGCTTTTTTGCTGATGCTTCTTTTATTTCCACAGTTGGGACTATGGTGTCTCTTCCAGAACCCACAAAAAACCTGCTCAAATATCTTCAGAAACTTTCCAGGTTATGGTTTTTAGTTTTATTAATTCTTTTGCTGTGGGCAGAAGTTGTTGACTTCTCAAAGATAAGAGTAGCAAAACTAACTGGAAACATGTAATGCTTCATCAGGAACACAGGAGCTGCTCTAGTGGGTTAAAAATGTATTTTTTTATGGCTGTGGTCTCTTCTAAGACTTGCATACCCTTTCTGAGGGGCTTCCTCTGCCCATCTGGGGTGCCCCAGCACTGCAGTGGTCCAACCATTTTTCTCCAGCAGTGAGGTGACAGCTGAAACCATGGCTTCTGCCTGGAGGGTCTCAGGAGAACATTCACACTGGTTGTACCCCTCCTTCATAGTGGTGTGTCACTGGTGTCCGCAATGGTTAAGTCCAGAGCCTTAGCCAACAAGCGATGACTCAGCTGTGCACCTCTCAGCATCAGTGCCAATCACCCTGTAGACAGCAATGGCTCGGATGAACCCGAGCAAGACAAAGGGATGCTGGTCAAAAAGGTGGAATTCTTTAAAGGCCTCACCTTGACACTGACCTCACATCACTCCACAGCAGACACCTCCTTGCTGTCCCCATGCTGAAAAAACTTGGAGCCCTTCTCAGAATTCACAGGACAACATTCTCTAAAAGCACTTGATTTCATCTCTGGCAAGGTAAGAAATTCCCTTATTTCCTTCTGGATGAGGCCTCAGTGACCCATGCCTTCCTGACCTCCCATTTGACTTGCTGTGATTCCATGTTTGAGTCTGAATGTGAAGACAAGGCCAGCTCAGCTTGCCTGCTCTGTGCTTTGGGCTTCCATGGACAAACAAGCTTTTTTTTTTTTTATTTCTCCTCGCTGGAGCCTGGCTGTTAGAAGAGATCAGACAAATTCAGTTCCTGAGCACCTTTAGGAAATTAGGTAAAGCCTTCCTGCCCAGATGAGCTCTGTCAAAATGTGACTCAGTCTCCATCACTGCAAAAGCAATTGTTCCTGTCTCAGCTGCAAGGTCATCTCTGGATTAAAATATTTGCAGTTTAGTTTTGATGAATATTCGCTGTTTGAAGGCAAACGAGGAAGGCACTTCATTTTCCTTCAAAACACTCATAGTTTACGCAGATCCAACTAGTTCTTCCTCTGGGACAATGTCGCTTACATAAAGATGAACTTCCTAAATAAAGCTAAAACCAGCTACTAGGAAAAAAACGTGAATTTCCCTAAACACTAGGAAATGAGGGAAATGCCATTAAACAAGGAAAAGAAGGGCATTTAAGTTATTATTCTTTCCAAAGCTTTGTGTTATAATTGTCGCTCTTACAATAGCACCTATGTAGAGCAATTCAGACAAGAATCCCCCTGAGACAGGCATTGTGAACAGTCCCTACTGCGTGAGGCAATCCCCGAAACAGCAAGGAGGTTAATGTTGAAGAGTTTGAAGTATTTCATAGCTGAATGTCCTGTCAGTAAAGCTGCATAATAAGCCTTCTTTTCACACGCTGTTCGCCTTCAGTGAAGGAGGATAAATTAACCGGCACAGCACGCCATGCTAATGACTTCCAGTATTCGGACGAGCTCACGTTGAATCAATCTGCCAGGGAGACCTTGGGCAGAGGTGACCTGACTTTCCAGGGCTGAGGGCAGGTGGGATGTAAGCCAGCTCTGACCCGAAGGCTGTGCGACCACGTTGGCATGGTGCCGAGGTTCCGTCCCTCGGCCTGGCTGCTGGGAGCGAGGGGAGAGAGCAAGGAGCAGGGGGGAAGGATAATCCTGGAGACAGAAAGAACTGAAGAAGAGAGCGTTTCAGTGGCTTTCCTAAGGTCACTCCGAGGCACTGGCTGGGGTAACAAGACACAGTAGTGAAGAGCAACAAGACAAATCTCCTATTCTGGAGGGTGAGCAACCCAACGTTGTCTGACCTGGGCTTGGAAAACGTGTTGTACGGACAAAGCATTCACCTCCTTTTCCTTCTGCCTGTGCTGGCTGCGACGTTGCCAAATTTGTATTTTTCTTCTCAAATTTCTTTGTGATTGTCCCTATTCCACCACCAGAGCCCAGGGTGAAGTGTTAGATACCAGTGAGGAAGGTGAGGGCACACAGAAGGAATGCAAGTGTTGGAGGAAGCCGGGCTGCCAAACAGCATCTGTGTCTCCTGCTGAAGGCTGTGTTGGTGCTGACACACGGGGTTATTTCTGCTGTGCTATTACCCGGGTGTCTAATTAAAGACAAGGTTAAAAACACAGCCTGAGACTTAAAGTTGTGAATACTTACGAGCGGAGATTTCAGATTTTGCTTTAGTGTTTAAAAGGTCAGAAGCTTTACAGCTCCTGCTAATCTCCACTGAGATGCATCCCAAACGCCCTCTCAGGTAGCACAAGCCTAGCTTTAGAGCACTGGGACAGCAGAGAAGTGTTGCCCTGTCAGGGCTAATCAGAAAAGGTTGCACTAATGAGAAACTTACTCAGATTTTTCAGACTTAAATTGCTTGGTAAAAACATTGCTGCTTTTTTTTTTTTTTAATATAGGGAATTAAGTGGGGTTTTTTATTGCAACCAAGCCAGTGTATTGTTTAATACATAAAGGGGGGGGATAAATAATATTTTTCCATTAGGTTTTATTTGGCATTCAAAAGAAGTACAAAACCATATTTTAAATCTAGCTACTTATCCATGCCAAAAAGCATGAGTCACACATGATGGTATTCATGAAGAAGCCAGCAAAGCTTGGAGAAATATTTTGGTGTTAGGTTTCTGTTCCATATCCAGAACCAGACAAACCAAACTGTCTAGAGGGCGAAATTCGAGAATAACAACAGTGGTCAAGATTTTCAAACTCAGGTGCCTAAGAGATAGTTCTGTTCCAGGGGACTTTGATAAAAGATAATGTCGTTGCTTGAAATTTTGACTCCTGTAAATTTTCCAAAAGGTTAACAGGCACCAGAGGTGTACACAACAAAGGCAACTGGGGTGGGATTCGAGTACCCGCTTGTAGGTGTCTGCGTGTGAACTAGGGACTATGCTCTCATAATGGTAAATATGGATGGTGTCTACAATAAAATTATAGTCAGTGGAGTCTGGAAGTGACTCAGTTGACTAACTATGAGGTGACGCCTGCAGGGTACACCAAATTATGTTGAAGGCTCCACGGTCTGTATTAGCTGGATCTCCACTGAGTGTAAAGGGAGCATAGACACTCCGATCTTACGTACACACCGGCACTTAGGTGTTTTGGTGTGTGACTGAATCCCACAGCAGATGTTAAAATACAGACCATCTGTGTAACTGTAGCCGAGGTGTCTCAAGCTATGACAAATCCAATTGTGTCTCAGGTACACCCACTTCACGCAGAGGTTACTCCTTTGTGCACACATTCTTCCCCTTGCACATCTGTTCCTTCACAGCAAGGAAACGGAGGTTCCCAAAGTCCCCCTGAACCAAACCTCAGAGGTGAACACCCTTGCTCAAAGCAAAATGCTAGAAGAGTTTCTATCTCTGCCCACATGGACAACACGACCCATTCTCAAGCTGCAAGAAGTACCTGACCATGCCTTGTGCCTACAGGTCACAGGCTTGAAACCTGAGTTTGAAGTTTGGGCTCCAACCATGGGAAAACGGAGCCAGCACCAACAGTGACAGCCTGGGCTATCTACTTGGCACTGTGCTGGCCTCAAAGGTATTGAGATTCCTGACCAAAACCACTTTCTATCATGCTGTTTCCATGAAAGCCAGTCTTGGAAACCAAACACACACAAACACTGTCCCACCAGTCCTTGGAGCCTCCCCTGGCACATCTTAGGACTGGCCCAAGCTTCCAAATATTTTTAAGAACTCAAGTTTTGTTTCCTTTTCTTTTTTTTCCCCACTTTTTTTCTTCATTTATCCACTTTCACAAACTTTTTTGCATAGGAAATTGCAACAGAAGTCTGATCACTGACTCTCGTTACACGGACCTTTAAATCTCTGCAGGGTGACACTGGAAATCAAGGGTTTCTTATGTTCATAAAGCTCCCTGCAATATCTAATGTGTGTGTGTGTGTATATATATATATCTAATCTATATAACAAAGGACAGGAAGAGAGGGAAAATCAGCCCCAAAGTCCTCACGGCTAAATGTCTGAACGGCTGAGGAATGCTGACAGAGGGGGAGGCGTGCGCCTGCAGCCCAGGGAGAGATTGCAGCGATGCTGCAACTGCACTGAAGCAAGGCTGCCCTGATAACCAGAAACATCCAGAGGCCTTGGCATCACATTTGCTGTAATGGACATCAAAAAGTATGTAAAATGATGAATGTGTTCAACAGAGCATACGCAGGTAATGTGTTGAAAAATGAAAGAAAATGAAGGTCTGGGTGGGGTGGGGGGACACGGATGGACAGCTGGCCGTCAGGGCTCCTTGGCTCTGTGTTTTGCTCTGCCTTTCCAGGGGTCCAGCTTCCTTGGGAGCCAGGGCTGAAGAGCTGAGCACTAAGCGATGCGTGCCCCTCGTGCAGCCCAGCCGCACCAACCTGGCGTGATCCCGCAGGGATGACCTGCGAAGGCACAGCGTAAAGCCTGGGAATGTTTCCTGGGGAGGGGTGGGCCTCACCACTTCTATGGGACATTTTTATAACCCTGCCCCTAGGACTGAGACTTGAGAAAACAACAACCAAGCCAGTCACAAAGGGTGGCGTTGCCAAGTAAGGCAGTTGAAACTAATGATATAAATACACTTTGAACAAGACGTCTTTATCAGGAGAGGAAGTATTAAGAGCTACAGTGACCAGGCAACACGGGAGAAAGGAGGATAAAGAGGGACTGAGATAAGGTTAATGAAGAATGACAAATAGAGCCAAGTGGCTTTTTCCTGTTTAAAAAAAAAAATATAAAAATTTGTCCCTTCTACTTACCGAGCTCAAGGACGGAGAGGGGACTTTCCTCAGCCAAGGAGCTGCACAGAGTGAGCCCCAGCAGCAAAAGGGAACTGGTGCCGCCGAAACCCAAACCCTCTCCCTTACAAACACGGGGTGAAGCCCTGGTCCAGCCACAGGCCAGCGTGCTCCCCTTGGGGATAACTGGATCATTCCCACGGGACACAGCCTCTCCCTGGGCGCAGGCAGCCCGGGGCAGTCTGAGCACGGCTGCTACTGCCCTCCCTGAAGCCAGGGAAAGCCAGCCACAATCAGGTCAAGCCCTGCAAAAACAGTTGATAGCCTAAATTTGTCATTTTGTTATTCCAGAAAAGTCCCAAGAAGGATAATGAAGTGAATGGATTAATGAAAGAGCAAGAATCAACCAAAAGCAGAGCGGTACCTTCCGGCTAACAGACCCTATTGCACCTGCAGCAAGAATTGCTTTCGTCTCTCTGCGGCGTGGTTTTAATTTCTAATAATTGAGCTCCCTACAGCCATTTGCAAGCAAACTTCCCTGCTTGTCACCTGATCTGAACCTCTCCACGGATGATTCCCTTTCTAGTGGATGGAAAATGCAGCAGGCTCAGCAGCAGTGCGGGGAGACCAGGAAGAGCCCGTCCCAGTAACTGGCTGGCTCAAACAAAACTAAAGCCAGTGGAAAGAATCCAAATTACTTTCGAGGACGCTGGCTCAGGGCTTTTGAGATTTCGGGCCAAGATGACAGCGCTAGAAGCTATAGAAGCAGAGCAGGTGTGAAGGTCAGGAAGAGATTTATAGCATAGCACCCACTGCCCGTCGCACAGTCACCCTGCAGAGCAGGCTCTGCCTGCCACCACGCTGGCTTGCTAACCCGTGAGCTTTTGCTGAACAGTGTCAGGACCCTGGGACTAAACACAGGCCTTAATTAATTAACCTGACCCCCCTGCACCCGTGCTGTAAGTAGCCTTGTCTCCAGTCCCACCTCTGGCTCCATCTCCACTTGCTCCTGAGCAGGTTGCCTGGATGGACCCCGGACCTTGCCTTGTCTGGTGGCCACAGAACAGAGCTGGTCACTGCTGGTGCCCACCTGGAAATGCACCCTGTCAGGGATGGCACTGCCTGTGCTGGGAGCACGCTCAGCTTCCAGCTTGTCCTCCCTCATGGAGCAGCCCCACTCTGGCTGCTCCTGAGCAGGCACTTAAATACCATATACCTAGCCCACACATGAAGATCCCATGCATAGCTGATGACAGCTCTTGCAGGCATCCCAAAGTGTTTTCCGTACTCTGTTTCACCAGCCTTCCCGGCTTTGGCAAGCGTGTAACTTTCCTATGAGCAAGGCAGCCGGGCACAGGTTTCTTCACTGCAAGTCAAATCAAGACGGCTGACCTTCAAGAGCACCTTGAAGATGTATTGATGTTCTCCAGAGGAAAAGGGATGCGGTTTCCAGGCCAGGCAACTCAATACTCCATCCAATATTAAGTTCTGAAGAATGGGATTAAGTGAAAGCTTGGGTTTACATATAGATATAATCAGGTTAAAAACTGAGTGTTATGTCATGGTGAGTTGTATGTTATGTAAAAACTAAAAAAAAAACAATCCAGAAAACAGCTTCATATACACACACCCACACACTTTTGTGGTTTCTCCTAGCTCAGACAAAAGGACCTGGAGACTCTTATCATTCGGTCTCAAATTCAGATTTGGGAGCTTTGATATGCTATTTATAGCCTAATTTATCCAGCAATAAAGTAAGGTTGTAATGGCCCATTTCTCAGGAGTGCTCTCAGCCTTAGCACAGTACTGTTTACACAATATGTGTGCAACACAGATTGATACTCGCTTGGTATAACATGCAGGTAGATCATCACCTGAAAAGCATATCTGAGTAGCAAAGCATTATTAATGATAACTTGCGTTTTGATAAGGCTGACAAAATTTGAGAAAGGGCTAGTGGCAATAAAAAGATGGATGGGAAACTCTTAGTAGCTGTTTTTTCTAACAGGAAGATTTACGAACTCTCGCAGGAGCTGCAGAGGGACTTCCTGGCTCTTACCACCAGAAAATGAAACACATTGCACTCAAAAGTGGTAGCAGCTAAGAATATCTGAAAGGAAATATTCCACATAGCTTCCTTTGTGTCTCCACATGAAGCCTCTTTGACCTCGAAAAGCCAGTCCTTCTCATCACTTTTATCCCATGCAGATATAAACGGTCGTTGCTACTTCATGTCATTAGCGTATATGCCAAGATGCAGCTTCAAAGCAGCCCGTTCTTTACAAGCTGAGATGCGCAGCTCAGGCAGGTCTGTGCCTTACCGCACAAACTACCACATCACTCAGGATATCTAGTGGTAATTTGTTCCAATAACATTTAAAGTACTCTTTTCAACAATATCTTAATTTTGTGTTTTAATAAAAAAGGCAGACGTAGGCTACAGCGGAACAATTCCCTGCATGAAATACCTTCTGAACTCCAGACAAACATGTTTTAATAGACTTCCCTTGTATAACATCTAACAAGATTTTCAAATGTACAGACGCTGTCCAGTTACCATCATTTTGCTGGCAGCTGCTTCACAGACCTTTTCTACAGGAAAAATAAGTTATCAAAAAATGAAAGCACAAGAAAAATATGGTCAAAATAATAGTATTTGGTGGAAGTACCATCTGCTCATTTAAAAGCAACAAGCGTTTAATATCCTGTAGTCACTCTTGTTTTTCAAGCTTTTTACGGTTCTGAAATATTTGCAGGACAAAGGTCCTGGAAGTCCCAGGCGAGGGAAGAGATCCACTGCTGCAAAAACAAACACAGAACTAAACAGCTCGTTGACGAGATTGGCAAAGAAATGTCATTTGCTCCACTGTGTCCAATGCAGTCCATGCTTAGAGCTGCCTCGTTGCTCATCAAAACCCCCTTCTTTTGGACCCACCCCTCCTTAGACCGAAGACGGGGAATTAGCTTAAAATCCATGCAAAAATTTTGGAAAATACCAACTTGTCTCACTTCATGCTGTGCAAGGATTTCACTGTAAAGAGAGCAGAGGGACTCCATAGATCTGAACATGTGGAAGTGCTTCTTTGTGGACTCAAAGGTTTTAGGGAAGCTAAACCAGGCTTATTATTGAATTTCTTTTTGTATGCTGTAAATTACTAAAGAGAGGTCCCAGATTTCAAAATCTGGCCTGAATTTCAACCTCCCAAAGAGCTAGGCTGATTGACTCTGTGGTTATAGTTCAACTGCTGTCACGGAGCCAGTTGCAAAACTGGCATGTGGTTCCAGCCTCAGATTTTGATTATTTTTGGACCAAGAGCCGATTGCGTCTGGATCTGGGATTTTACATTATGTCTCTATTAAGTAACATTTTGCAAATGCTCAGCCCAGAAGAAGAGAGTACATTCCAAGGGGTACAGACTGTTTTAAAACAAAACTGGTTTTTAAGCCTCAGGTTCCCATCTTCTGCATCATTAGGACCTGAGAAACACTGAGAGCTGCTTGCAGCCAACAGCTTGAGCATCGCCCTTGATGGAGCAGTCCCAGACCCCATCCGAGTCCTCTTCTCCCTCTGCCACCCTGCAAAACCTGAGCCATCGCCAGCAAATTCAGCATAGGTGTCCCAAGGATGCAGACAGGCCTCCCAAACTGGCCAGATCATGCCTCTAATGGCAAAAGGACCACGGCATTGCAAACATCCCTGTGCAATCCCACCACGGGGATGTGGCCAAGCTAATGCTTCCAGCCTCGGTACAAATGCCTAGCCCTGCCATTCTTCCTCATGCCAGCCATGCTCCAAAAGCTGAGCCTTAACAAGGGACTTTCCCAGCTCAAAACCCTCTGAGCAAAGCTAATCTCATAGCAACAAGCTCTGGGTGCAGGTGATGGAAAGAGGGAAAGTGGGAAATCTGGTGGCGTTCCAGGCTCAGCACCTTTTCAGCTGAACTGTGTGTGATGATGGGTGGATGAGGGGAATAATAGACCTGTGGGTTTTAATTAAGCAATGAAAACCCCTGCTCTTTGATCAAGGCAATGGAAAAGCCTCCACATGGCATTTATTTATCTCTAGGTTAATCTGTCTGAAGGGTCTGAAAAACACATTGCATCTGCAGTAATTTTTACTATTTCTGGCCATGTGAGCATTGTCACTACACATGTCTGGAGCTCTTGAAAATACATTCAATAAGCATGAACTAATCCTCATATTAGTCCAGTGGGTGAGCGTGGGGGAACATCCCATAAAACAGCTCAAGGACAGGGTGGGTGACTGTACTGTGCATTTTCTGCATATTCAACAAAATGAGGATTTGGGGGCTACCTACACTCTGTGGCTCCCTCATATCGCCTGGGCCATTTATAAGGCAAAAGACATACATCAGTACGCGGTGTTGCCCCAGAGAAGGGTCACAGAGGCACAGACAAGAAAAAGCAGTTTCTCCCGTGGTAGCTCAAGAGAAGAAATCTGTCCCCTGCCTTACAGAGCCGTGTGTATCACTTGTCCCCGCTTCCTCTTACCACTAATGAAGTCAGCGTGTCTAATCAAACTTGATCTGAGTGAATTATGATTCATATCTTACCTAAAGCGACTGTCAGAGTTTAAGCGGCCTCTTAAAAATGGAGTTCCTTGAAATACTGATACGTACAAATGTTACTTAATAAAGATCACTCTTCTAAAGTTATTACCCCTATTAATTACAATATGATTTCTTTCTCTTCCCCTCCTGCTTGCTATAAAGTGCTAACGGAGCTATGAGACAGCGAAGTGCTTTGGGACTCTGGATTGCAAATCATCAACACAGCTGCGGATTCATTTCCAGTTGCAGATGCTTTCTGGCTAATGAAGTTAGATACAGAAGAAACACAGTTTGGCTTTGATGTTTTAAACAGTTTACAGGCCTGACTGTTGGAAGGAGGGGGAAAAATAACCTTTTATTTGTACTTTGGGCAAATTAATTTTTGAAATGGCTGAAAGGCAGACAAAGAGCCTTGTACCATCATGCTTGCAGAGCTGCTTTTGAGATTGAAGCTAAACATAAAAACTCCTTGGACAGGAGCCTGAAGTGCTCCCTGGGGAATAATTGTGCAACAGCAGAGGGATGAACTAGATGATGAAATAAATCTTTCTTGCCATTACTGTCTCTGATTCTAAAGTTATTAGAGTGCTGCTAAGGACATGATAGCAGGAGAGACTTAAGACTCTTGTAAGACTTGTGAGAAAAACCACCAAAAAATCCCAGCAGCTGTGAAAGCCAAAGGCACTGCCAGGCCTGCTGGCACACTGTGCAGTGCAGGCTTTACAGCAGTTCTGTGGATTTTTAGAATTCCCCAACACCACTGGGAAATGGACAGAACAACCAAGTGACAGTCTGTGAAGAGGGAAAAGGTTCGGGAGCTGCCATCAGAGTGCACGTCGGGGTAGGAACCAGGAGCAACTGAGGCGGTGGAAAACAAATCTGCCTGGACGACAAACTCACCCAATGTGCTCGTCAAGGGCAGGACACCTCTAGTCTGCTTGCTCCAGTTCATGCCATGTTTTCAGTGACCAGAGAAGGTGGATGGAAAGTTATCCAGTGCCTGGAGGCAACCGAGTGTCTCCAGATGACAAGGGGAGGAGACAGGGGGCAAGGAGAGCATCCCAGCTCAGAGCTGGCATCCTGCAGCTCCACTGAGAAACAGGGAGGGAGGTGAGAGGGGAAGGAGCAGGAAGGAAAAGGAAAGCATGATCAAGGACTCGGTGTAGTTTGCTGCAGCCTAGAAGTCACTGAGTGAGGTGACACCTTGTTTCCTAACGTGCCATGAGGGCCAGCAGAGATGGAGGAGCCTTTGTTCATTGCCTGGTGTTTGCGCTGTAATGAAACTTGTATTCAAAAGACCTTTCGGACCATTTGGTAAGCTTATTACATGAAAACAGTTTGGGACTGCTCTGAAGCCCTATGTGCTCTATCTGGCTCCTTTAAGATCCCCATTCAGCATGTACCAGAGCATCTTGGTGTCATCTTCCTTCCTTATGGCAGATGATGTAATCAAAAAGAAGGGATAAGACGTGTTTTTTTTCACAGGTAAGAAGAGGTGAATTACAGGCAACAGCGTACAATGAGTGAGAAGGAAATTCTTAGGGAAGAAAGTTATGGCAAAGGGAGGTGTGGAAGCATGTGGAGAAAGCAGCAGAAGAGAGGGAGTGGAGCTGTGCTCAGAGCTCAAGAGGTGCAAACCTGTAGCAAGAAGTGAAAAACAGATAAGTGACTTCTGAGGGTCTTGGATGGGAAGGTGGTGTCTGTGGAAGTGAACAGGATCCTATCGCCCAAATTCCTGGAATGTGTCATCCACATATCATAGGATTTCTGCACATGAGAATCCTCAAGCATGCTGAGAGTTGCCAAAAACCTTGCTCTGTATTTCCCCTAAATAGTCTTGCAATGTTGTGAAGAACCACCATGAACAACCTTTCATGTGATCTGGGTTTTTTGAAGGTGGTGGTGGTGAAATTTCTCTACCTACAAACACAGCATCTTGCTCAGTGTTACGGCACTATCCTGAAACATGTCTTTAACGTGGGGGCTTCACAGAGTGTTAAAACAGTGCATGCATCAGCTCTAGAGGAGCCTGCATGACAACATGCACATGATCTTTGCAAGGTGAAGGAGAAGGTAAGAAGCAACAGAGGGAAAAGTTAGCGCTGTGAGCTGCCCAGCCAAAGCGGAAGACACCGTGGCTTTGGGGTTTGTGCTAGGATATCTTGCCTAGCTTTGGAAAGGTCACACATAAAGGGAGAAATGGCTAGTAGCTAAATGCTGCAGAAAGCATCTAAGAGGAGCCGCAGGAAGGGAAGGGTGCCTTTTTTGTAAAGGTCCCAAGGATCTGGGACAGGGGTGGGAACCTATAAATGGCACGACAAAACCAGGAAAACCTCTTTGAAAGTCAAAGCAATTTTCCTGTTCCCGAAGCAATACAGAAGGAATGTGGTTGAAGCAGGCATGCTTTTGGGTGAATGTGGTGGTTTCTGCTTGCCTTTGATGTGGCCAGAGGATCAGAACAACACGAAAAGTGGAATGAGATATGAAGCACATGTTTCCTGACTTCAAGGTGGTGTCCAGAGCAGGTGGTGTGATATCGGGCCATGTGTCCAGAGTGGTGCAGCCAGCATAAAACAAACATTCCTTGCAAAGAGAGGAAACGGTAAAGGTATGGAAAGTGGGAATGAAAAGTGAACTGATAAAATACAATGAAAAGATGCAAAGCCCTGTATAATGAGTAGAGCTAGGCATGGCCGATCGGGGGCAATTTCAACTGCAATTTTTTTCAGTACTGCATTTAGTTGTAGTTTCCTTAATTTTTTTGGCCCTTGGCACAGTAAGACAAGTGGCAAAAGGAAAGGAGTGATCGTGCTGGAGCCCGTCCCAGGTCTGCCTGGTGATCAGGGCTTGCATTTTTCTTTGAGGACTTCCCAGTCCTCCAGCACTCACATCAATGGCTTTCACTGGATCCCAGAAAATCAGAGCAATTCTCAGAGATGGGCAGAAGCCCTAAAGATGTGCTGTGGAGCTCACATCTGACTCAAATCACTTTGCATTTTAAGAGGAAACCAAGTGTGTTCCTGTCTGACCTTTTAAATCTATCTATAGTACTTTGATGTTGCTAGACCAGCATCTGAGCACCTTCCAAATTTAACAGTTTTAGCTGTCAGCTACATTTCCAAAACAGGAAAGTTCTGCGCTCCTGTAACTGAGCTAAGAGCCCTCAGCTCCTTTTAGAGACAATAGAGAGAAACAATATTACAGAGTGATTCACCTGACCTATTTTAAACATCAACTTTAGGGAAACATGAATCGTGACCTACAAAATGGTTTCTCCTCTCCATTGACTGTGAAGAAGTGTTTATCACATCGTAGACATCTGCATTGAGTCAGCCCAAATTGCATCCAGAGAAACTAAAGCCCAGACTAATTCTCTTTATTTCATTGGAGTTTGACATTTAAATGTCTTCCAAATCTGTGCGTGGTTACACAGACAGGGGAAGTAAATCCAGGTCTGAATTCCAGGCATTATCTTCCTTCTGGGTCTGGTGTAAAATGAGAAGTAATTTGGGTTTAGCTTCTCTATCAGTTACAGCTAAATTCTCCAAACAGGCCAATATGGTTTGAGTTTTTCCGTTCAACAGAGCATAAATATCCCCAGAAGACCAAATCTCAGTGTTTCCTCTGTCTTAGAATTCTTGCCTAGAATTACATTGTCTGATCATTTAAAACTTAATCTTAACTCTAATTTGTCTCAAATTTGCACCACACCAAATCTATGTAAAATCGTATCTATCCTGATTATTTTTCTTCAGATATTTACATTTTAATCTTGTCAGAAAGCTCTCCTTCTGTTCGAGTTGTCATCCTCTACCATAGGTTAGATGAAGTAGTACAACAAGGTGAAAATGGTTTATAGGATTTCTCTGTTGTCATATCATACAGTTATTAAATTTTGCAGTAAATTTATCTTCTAACTCAACTAAAACATCATACTTCCCAGGGAAAAAAAAAGAATTATCTTGCCTTTCTCTTTCCTTCATGCATGACTCTTTTCCTCCACACCAATTTTCTCCCCTCTTCTAGTAGAGCAACTTTTCTCCTTCGCTGGGGAGGTAGACCACTTCTACCTGTAACCGAACCACAATTCCCATAATGAAGAAACCGATGTCCAGTCCATCTTTCATGTTCTTTTTGCTTGACACTCCTACTCCAGTCATTCAACTACATATGTAGCTCTTCCCAGCATTGCCTTCAAAACACTTTGAGCAGCTCTAGAGCTCTTGACCTCTCCTGTCTCAGATCCTCTGCTCCCTAACCCCTGCCAGCCCAAAACTACAAGTCTCAGAGCTCACTGACTCTGCCTGTTATTGAGGTTTCCTGATACTTTCCTTTATAAGATCCTGGTTAAAGTCCTAAAATCTTGGCAAACTCCAGGTGTAAGGTAGTGATGTTCCTGATGTTCAACATTCTGCTGACATATTCTTGGAAACTCCACTCATTCCTGGATTGAAACAAGGGTATGAAAGAGATTGTTCCACAGGTTAAAAAAAAAAAAAAAACAAACCACAAAAAAACCACAATCCCACACAAACACACACATTTTGGGTAAAAAAAAGATGTTCTAGTGCTGCTGGATTTGGAAGAGGAGCTGATATTTTAGCAGACCAGGTGCTTGCAGCAGCTGTGTTTCTCTTCTTGTTTTCTAAAAGTCTGCCCAAATCAGACCAACCTCTAAGCTCTCAGAAAAAAAACCCACTTATATTTGCTCTACAGAAGCTTCTTCTGTGCAAATAGCTACCATCAGGATATCCTCCTCTCCTATCTCTACAGGGAGATGAGGAGCCAGCTCAGACCACTGGTGATAGGAACCAGCCCAGGTGAAGGGGTGAGCTTAAAAAGAGAAATAAAAGCCAGAAAAGAGGCAACTGGCGGTGGAAGGAGATGGGGACTGGACTGAAAAGCCTGGTGAGTGAGCCTGGGAAAAAGAAGGTTGTGCATTCACTGTCTTCTCCAAGGAACCTGCAGCTTCAGTTAATGTTTCACATAGGCAGGGGAGGCGTATTTCCCATTGAAATAGTGCAGGGGTGGAAAAGGGTTCCAGTGTGGCACATTCACAGCAAACCTGTGTACCGTGACCTCATGATTTTAGTCTCTAATGCTTTCTTTTTTCCAGCTGGATGGGCTTTTTACTGATCTATTGATCAGCTCCTTCCTCTGGTAGACAGGCTGTCTCCAGGCAGAGGTCCACTCTTACCAGCCTCCTGGTCTAGCACATTTATAGACACTTCTTGACTTTGACCTTACTAGAAAAAGCTCTTGGTGTTTGGACAGTCATCAGTCAAGAGAAAGGGCTGAATGTCACCTATCATCTTGTGGATAGACATGGTCTAGCAGCTGGATCCCTCAAGACATAAATCCCAAGCAGTTTAAGAGACCAGGGTCTGGTTTTCAACTTGTTGATACCCAGACCACACAGAAGCTGGTGAATATTTCCATTTTTGATATAAAGACAGTCCTTGGGCTTGACACTGTGTTTGACACAAAACTGTGATTTTGTTTGTGAGACAATTACCTGAAAGGAGGTTGTAGGCAGGTGGGGGTCGGTCTCTTCTCCAAGGTAACAAGCAATGGGACACGAGGAAATGGCCTCAAGTTGTACCAGAGGAGGCTTAGATTGGATGTTAGGAAAAAATTCTTCACTGAAATGAAGTGGTGAAACATTGGAACAGGCTGCCCAGAGAGGTGGCATCACCATCCCTGGAAGTGTTTAAAAAACATGTAGATGCGGTGCTTAGGGACATGGTTTAGTGGTGGGCTCGGTGGTCCTGGGTTAACAGTTGGACTTGATGATCTTAAAGGCCTTTTCCAACCTAAATGATTCTATGATTCTATAAGGTTGCTTCCTCATCATTTGCGCCTTCTTGATAATTTGGATTGCATCCAAACATCTTATCTTCCTTCCCTTCCTAGGCTGGGCTTACTCATGTCCATTGGTTTTTGAAGAGTTGTTCAACACGCTAAAGGAAACGGAGCCAGCTTTGTTTCCAAGCTGCTATTACTCACCTCCTCTATCTCTTAGCTAAAAGCTTTAATGGATCTGTTTTGCTGGAGCTTTTGAGGTTGGAGGCTATGAAAAACTTCAAAGGTATTTAATAGCAGCTTTGTCACGGATTTTGTAAAAAGACCACGTAGTTTGATTAAAAGTAAACTCTGCTCACAATACTGCATGGAACTTTGCTGATCTATTTTTATAGCATCACAAATAAAGCTGAGGAGAGGGGGAAATCCCACTGACTAAACAGGACGTGCGGGAAGGATGGAGCACGTCTCCATCGTGTATTATCCAGGTACTCATTAACTGTCTGATAACCAGTTGAGACAACGCAAAGTGGAATGTCTCCAGCACCAGATGGTAGTGATGAGGAAGAAAGAGGAGTGCAGCAGACAAGATAAAACTTGGCAGGAAAATATACAGAGGAATTTCTGTTCGTTAGGGCAGAGATTGGAATCTGAGAGCCCTAAGTTTAACGATTCCTTTGTTGTCAGGAAGTGTCTGAGAAGTATAAGGACAAAGACAACTCCCATCCCTGGCTACATAGCTGGCCCACCCTCAAAAACCCCAAATATCTAGTGATGCAGTTTCTGATTTAACTCAAGTGATGGAGTATCTGTGGTGTAAACCCATGCTCCAGGTGTGCTGCTGACCAGTGTTGGTACCCGATGGATCCCTATAGAACAGTTGAAGTTTGCAATCTCCAAACTGTTCCAAAGTTTAGAAATGTGAGCATCGTCCTGGCCCATGCAGCTTTAATTCAAGGTTGATGTACATTGATAAAAATTCTCAATTAAACGCTACTACGCACTTTCTCCAGTGTGTCCCAGAGCATTGCAACATAGCCTTGTCCTTTGCCACAAAGAACATTCTTTTAATTATTTTTTTAATAATCAAATGGCAAACTTAAGGTGTAGTAGTGTGAAAGGTTTATTCTTTAGAAATAACCAGTTACCTTCAATATCTTTCTGTATGCATGAAAGTAAGGCATCGTAATGAGGAAAGCATTTTCTCAAACTAATGAAAAGTCTCTCTGAGTGAAGCAGAGGAATTGTATTGACAAGGATCCTATATAGGCTTTCATACACTCACTGTGTAGATAGACAGATATTTTTGGAATGCATCTCCTGATGAGATATCAGGGCTGTTATTAATTCTGTCTGTCTTTTTTATTGAAAACCAAACAAATTGCATATAGTGTATGAAGAGCTAATGCAAACCTTCAGTGGCAAGTAGTGCAAGAATCCCCAAGATCAAAGCAAGCCATGCTTTCTCTTTTACGTGCCTTTTAATATACCATGTTCTGCCTTGGTAAGAACATTTAGCAGGCACACATCACGCACTAAGCAGCGAAAATATGTGCAGAACTCAGAAGCTGCAGACTTTGATTTCCGTGTTTATTAAAGAATATAGTAGCAACGGTACTTGGTCTCCTGTGAAGTGTTGTGAGACCTAAAGCCACCATATGTATTAAATTCAGAGGGATCATGTGAAATAGGTCATTAAATCCTGCAGCCTGTTCCCATTTCGCCTTCAGCCTACAGATCTTTCACAAAAGCAAGTGTGCATTGCTGGGCATATGGTGTCCTATGGCTTTTCCCTACAGCAACAGGGTTTCTGGAAAAATAACGCACTTGAAAGCCAGGGACTACAGCAAAAGTGCCAGTGTTTGGTACAAACATAACAAAAAGTCTCCCCGCGCATCGGTCCAGAGACTGCTACTCTCCCCATATCACAAGGGAAGACATTGTTAGGGAAATTTGGGAGCAGCTAACAACAGAGATGAGCAAAACAAAACCAAACCCCAAACCTGAACCCAAATAACCCAAAAAAGAGCTATGGAAGCACCTTAGCCAAACCTCAGAGTGATCAAACAGGATTTTCTCAGGTCAGATGGGTACATGGCTGTGGCTGTTGCATCATGATGGTTCTAGAAACCACAAATCCCAGCTGGGTGCCAAGCAGCCAGGACTGCCCAGGCTGCTCCCACTGTCCTGCGGCGGAAATAGGGATCCTGGCACCCCCCAGCTCATTCCAGGTCACCCCTGCATGCTGGATTTCCCTCTGAGGCTGTGGCAAAGGCGAGGTGGTGATGCAGGGAACTGTGTCCCTCTCATCATTGGCAACTCCAAACCAGTGGGGGACCGTGTGAGCTAGTGCTGATGATATTCATAACTTTGATTCCTGGTTTAACTCTTCCATTCAAATATGCAAAATACTTCATAGCCCAGACAGAGGATTTCTGCTAATGCTTTCCATAAACTGACTTCACAGACTGTTTTGGCAATCTTGCCAGATTGCGAAAGTCAAAACTGGGAGGAAAAAGGGGGCAACACTAATTTTTATGAGGCAAAAGAAAAGATTCTTCTATTTCCAGATGTCTCACAGCCCTTTCAAGCGTAGAGGAAGATATTACGATAGCAGATTTTATGATTCTTGGCTTCAGAATCACATCAAAATTGTGCTTTATCTGACATCAAAAGAATGAGTTGTTTTATCATGATGATGATGCTAAAGATCTTGCGTCTGCTCAGATTAGTAACAATGCAAATAAGGCAGCTATAGAGAACTAAAGTCACAGTTGTGTCCTTAGGCTTTATCTGTGGTTTATCAACTTTCTGAACAATCAGCTGTATGAAGGAAGAGAACCAATAGAGTGTTTATGTTCCAGATTAGAGCTTAATAAAAATGAATGTATACAACTTTTTCCTAAACTTGAAGCCTAGATAATGTTGAGATTTTGTCCCATAAAACCCCAGTTATCTTGATATTATTACTCTCAAAGCTATGACCCAAAGCTGTAATCTTAACTGAAGTATTTTTTTCTGGTGAACACTGAAGTAAAGATTAAAATGAGCATGATGAAATAGGCCATCTATTTTGTACATCATTTATTGCAGATTCTTAGCATTGCTCAAGCAACAGTTTAATTTATAATAATTGGTTTTGGTGGACCTCATCTAACTGGATTTCAGCAGAGCAATTGAAGCAGTGCCATATAGAGAATTATTAGCAAAAGGGTCTGGCTGAAGCAGAGACAAAAGGTGCTGAAAGGGGAACCGTCAGGGCAGAGAGAGGTTACAAGAACAGTTTCTCAACCATCACTCTTAGCCAGTCCTAACTAAATACATTCACCAGCAACATTTGCACAGGAAGAAGGAGCACCTTAATGAAATTTACTGATGACACAAAGCTGGGAAGAGCAGCAGAATGTCTCACAGGAAGAACTCAGGGAGCCGATTACTGAGAAATACCCTAAAGATATTTCATTATAGAAAGCTTAAGATCATGTACTTAAAAGGGGATTGTGTTTCCTGAATGAGCTCTGGTGGAAACAAGAGACAGAAAGTCTGTTTTTATGGTGGAGCCTGGGAAATGTGAATTTCTAATCCGGATGTCTCCACAGTACCTACAAGATTGAGCCCAGCCCAGGCATGGTTCGTAGCACTGGCAACAACAGCAGTGGCCACGGGTACTTAGAAAAAAAACAAGTATTTCTGGGTACCCGTTTGTAAACAGTTATTTCATTGGTACTGTAAACCGAGCACATTTCACAGCTTCTTTCAGGTTATTCTCTCACATTTTATTATTTTCCCTGTTAAATAGTTACTGCCCGCAGAAGGCAGGTGGCAGGTATTGAGCGGCTCATCCATACAGGTGGGAGTGTGGCAATCCCCCTCCTGCTGTCTGCAGCCAGAGACATCTCTGGGCATGGGGAGGAGTCCCGCTGAGCAAAGCTGCTCTCCTTCCACCTGCTGAGCTCACTCAGCCTGCAAACCTTTACTTCAGGGAAAAGACGTTTCAGAACTATCCCCACATCCAATTCGTTCCCAGCATGAAGGGTTGCTTTTCCCCCACCCACACGCTCTGGAAAAGCCTTTCCTGCGCTTTCATTGCCCACAATGATCCCTTAGAAGGGCTGGCTGGAGAGAAGTGCTCCCACACGACTGGTGACATTTAAGCCCTGTGGCGGATCCCTTGGCGCACAGATCCTGCTCCCACCCAACACAATAGCACACTTTGGTGGGTGCGGGATGAAGCCCAGTGTGACATTTTCTTCCACCCCACGCTTCTTTGCTGAGTGAAGCTTTTGTGAGACGGTGGAGGCCAGCAAACCCCTGTTGTTCCACCTGTTTCTGTAGCCTGTGGTCCCACGGTTGGTTGACCCAGCGCTGCAGTGGTATGTAGCTCCCCACATGCTCCTTCCCCTACCAACAAAGAAACAAGCCCCTCTGTTCTCCATTTGGAATGGACGAAACTGCAACAAATTCAGGTAAAAAAATTACTTTGGGATGAGAGAATTTTGTTGAATGCTGTTGATAAGCCATAGTACCACCTTCCAAGCAGCGATGCCATCCTCCTTCCCACAGGGACCAGAATGCCACCACAGGAAAAGTTAGCTGAAGCAGGGTCTGACTGAAAATTCATTAGAAAAATAGCCTTTTATAGCAACTCGCCAAAACTGAAGCTTTGTTGAAACATCCTGATTTCAAACAAGTTTTTATCAGAAAGGTTTCTTTGTCCCAGGTGGAAATTTTTGGGCAAAACCAAAGCAAGTGCCACCGGCCTGTCCTAGAATGATCAGAACAGCCAAGCTATTGGTTGGTTGCGTTGTTGTTTTCCCTCTTTGGAGCAGGAAAGCACAAAGAAACCAGGTGAATAGGTTTTCTGAAGTGCATCTTATCCCCTCATTTTTAAGGATCTCCATTCTTTTTCATCACAGGACGTTTTCTGTTCCAAGGATGGGCAGGAACAGAAAAAGAAGGTTGGAGACAGTGGGAAAATACCAAAAAGGATTTTCTGGCTAGCTCAGGTTTAAATTCATCTAAACCACTCCATTTAAACCTACCCCTTTCTGTACGATGGCAAATATAGTTCAACTTCAGCTTGGAAGTGGCACTTTGTGTTAGACAAGCCTTTCATGAACTTTTGCAGATGTGAACATTTTTGTCCCCTTCTGACCTGCCCATAGGAGTACATACTTCACAGGTAAGGGGATGCAAAAAACCTCATCTAAATCATCATCAAATTAACATCTTCATGTTATGTTAGGTATGTCAGGAATGCAAGCTGTGGAAAAACACTAAATCTACGATGATGTGGCATAAAATAGGAAATTGTTTAGGGTAAGTCGGAAAAAATTGTTACACCTTATTACTGTTGCCACTCCAATAAGAGCTAACAATCTTCATACTCCCATCATACGTCAGTATTTCATGAACATGCTCTTTGTATTGGAGTTGGCCAGGATTTCCAGAAAAATGCTCTCTTCTCACCAAATCTGCATGAACAGTGATTTCCAAAACTGAAATGAGAGCAAATGAGCAAATGTCGGTTAAGAAGTATCAGATATTTTCATTAAATATACTATCTAAATGCAGTATTTTACATCGTGATCATTTGCTTGGTGAAGTAATAGAAGTGCTTAACTTCTTGTAGATCTCTCCTGATGCACACTCATTTTTTAAATGGAATTTATTGTTAAAAACCCCACATTGTCCATAAAAGGCTTGCAGATGAACATTCATTGTATCCCTTTGAGCTACAATCGTTTAATTACTGCTAGAGATCTTTAGATTAAAAATGGTATGAGCCTGCTTTATGACTCAACCTATTCCCATTTAGTTCAAAATCAATTCACACCCAAAGCATCTCTGATAATTTTATCCCAGGAATAATCAGTGTTGATAATAGTGTTTGGGGCATGCTAAGATTTTTCTCTTCTCTGGTTTAATCATTTACCTATAAAAGCCTACACTATATTTTACAGCAGGCACAAAGCTCATGCAACCTAATAGTCACCGTGTAAGACAGGAAAAAACATTTTCTGGGTGGAAAAGATCAGGTTCCTAATTCTAACGTTACTGACATGCTTTTCTTGTGTACCTATAGACAAGTCACAACCTAAACTTCTCATATGTGCTGCACACTGGCTTCCGATTTGGTATCTACGCACTCATCTTAAGAGGTTTAATTTGCTTCAGCTAATAAGTTTTTCTTCTATACGTAGTAGAACAGGGAATGGAAACGAACAGTATTATTCATAAAACCCCTATACACATGCACATCCATACACATGCATTTATACACAGCAACCAATTCACTAGGAATCTTGCTCCTGTGATACGAATCACATTGCCCTTGAATTCTTTGCTGCCCTTCTCTGTCCACGCTTCCTTTTTACTCCAGGAAAGCAAAGAAGTTTTTTACCCACCCATCACACTTTATCCACTCTTTGAAAGCTTCTCTTCTCAAGGCCTGTGCATATTGCGTTGGCACGCTACCAAAACCCGCTAACAAATGGCAGATTAAGTGGAAACCCAGAAAAGAATTTCAAGCATGTATTATGCTTGCTTGGAGTTCAGCGTGCAACTTTAAGACGAGGGCTGCCCTCTAAACAGGCAGGCCTGGGAATTTAGTTGCAAAATGATTACAGATGCAAGGAAAATACCTTTCCTCTGAGAAGGAAACTTGATGATATTCTGCAGTCTTCAGTAGGCTGAGTTCACTGTGTGCTCTGGAACAGCTCGGCACGGACTGTGCTTTCTCGAGACTTCAATTTCCATCTCCAGCACTGTTCTCAGAGGGAGTTATATCACATTAACTAGAATTTTTCATACGTCAGCCTCTTCAAGATGCAGGAGCAGATTTTAATCCTTTCCATCTGCAACTGAAACAGCCCCTCTAACCCATCTGCTGTCCTGCCTTAAGATACAAGAAGAATGAGGCATATGATTCAGTTCTTCAGATCATTGGCAGTCATCGTCAGCTGGACAATGACATTTCTAGTGTCATGTCTGTATATAGTTTAGCTCCTTGTGTTTCCTTGAGCTATTTTGGCTGCATGGCTATCTTTCTAACAGTTTAAAGTTCTGGTTTTAAAAGAGGCCTCTTTGCAGCATCAAAGCAAATATACTCAGAATGGTATTTCCAAACCCACCTAGCAATGGCCCAACCCCATTCTGAATGCATACGCTGGCAAAATTACCACCAGCTCAGGTGGGCTCAGGTGAAACAGTGTTGAGCTTTAGCACAACAATTCTGTCTACATTGTATGAGATTTCATTTTCTTTCCAAAAACAACCTGGAATGTTTGCATAGGGTATATAGTAGAAAGAGACTCTCCCACCCCTGATTACACTAAACTTGCAGTATACATGTGGAAAAAAAAAACCCACAAAATCTTGCTCACGTTACTCTAGCTTATTTACCTTCTGCACAGCTCCACTCTGCCAGTCATCAATAGATGTACTTTCGCCCTGTACTCAGCACTGGTGAGGCTGCTCGAATACTGGGTTCAGTTTTGGGCCCCTCACCACATGAAAGACACGGAGGTGCTGGAGCGTGTCCAGAGAGGGGCAGCAGGGCTGGGGAAGGGGCTGGAGCACAAGTCTGATGGGGAGCGGCTGAGGGAACTGGGGGTGTTTAGCCTGGAGAAAAGGAGGCTCAGGGGAGACCTTATCACTCTCTACAGCTGCCTGAAAGGGGCTGTAGGCAGGTGGGGGTCGATCTCTTCTCCCAGTAACAAGCAATAGGACAAGAGGAAATGGCCTCAAGTTGCACCAGGGGAGGTTTAGATTGGATAGTAGGAAAAATTTCTTCACCAAAAGGGTTGCCAAGCATTGGAACAGGCTGCCCAGGGAAGTGGTTGAGTCCCCATCCCTGGAGGTATTTGAAAGATGTGTAGATGTGGTACTTAGGGACATGTTTTAGTGGTGGACTTGGCTGTGTTAGGTTAACGGTTGGACTTGATGATCTTACAGGTCTTTTCCAACCTAAATCAATCTATCATTCTATGACAAGACCTTAGTCTACAGTCTGACAAAGCAGTTGAGAATATGGGACCAGTGGATGGGAAATATGTCCAATAAACCAGGACTGATGTTCTCAAGCCTGCATGATGTAGTGTGCACATTCAGAGATCAGGAAAGTTGTATGGGTAGCAATTCCCAAATCAAAAAGCAGAACATTTCTGCACTCCAGTGTTCCTCCAAAAACTGCGAGTCTCACTGTTGGCTTCAGAGGAACTTTCTTCTTAGTGCATCAACTAAAAGAAAAAGAAGATGGACCTGATTTATGATCTTATACTGACTGGTTCAAATTCCTCCATAGTTTATAAACCCTAAAGTTAATAAAAAGAATGTGACTTTTTAATCTAATAGGTTATTTTCAGCTCTAAGTAATCTGAGTTCATGACTGGCTTTGGAACTGCAACAATCATACAAAAGCTAAGATTGATTACTACCATCCAAAGACAGAGTGTAATTAAGCCTACTGAAAAAAAAAACCCAAATAAACAAACAAATCAAACCAAAGACTTTTAAGAGGTGGGGACAAAAGAAAACCGAAGGAAAATAAACAGCATTGTGGAGATTAATCGATCTGTTTTGTATCTGAATGTCTTTACAAACAAGTAAGTGAAATGAGGCTGAAAGTGCAACCCAAGTATAGTACAAATACAAGAATGTCTGCACTGAAATTCCATAACTTTTCTTTATTCACTGTGATACATTCAAACAAAAGTGCTCCAGATAACAGCCATAGAGTAAAGGAAATTAAAATAAAAAGGCAGAAAAAGACCATCAGATACATATGGTGATTATTCATATTTCAAAGCATTAGTAACTGCTTGTATCTGAGTGCACCAAAAGCCCACGAGGGTCCCTGTTTTTGTACGCTACACCTATAAAAATAATAATCATAGGCAGCTCTAGTAAAAAATGTCTTTCAGAACTAGAGCCAAAGCCATCACAAAGATAAAGCACCATCAGGCATATGTTTACAAATGCCATAGTAATTAGTAGACTGTAAGAAAGGCTTATCTGAATTAACATTTTCCTTGCATTTGTATAGCATAGGGAAGCTCTATTTAAATTCATTCCTTCCCAGCTCTGCCATTTCACACCAGGGACTTGCATTTGCCCCACAACACCAAGGGCCATGGGCAACGTCGTAAGCTTCAGGGTACAGTGACAGATGGATGGAAGAGAAACTGGAACTGGAGCCAGTGTCTATCCTCCTATTTAAAAAAATAATATTGGCATGGCAGTATGTACTTGACCATGTTACTTCAATACAGTGGCACAACCCACCTGAGAAACACTGTCTGTACAGACTAGATTGACTTCCCAATACCGCCTGCTGAGCTACAAGTATTTGGCTGGACTGATTTTACCTACAAAAGACAGTTCTTGTTTTAAACTCCAATTCTGCTATTGTAAAAATATAAGTCACTTATCTATAAGAGACAGCAGAACATCACTTCGTAGCAAACTTAGATTGCACTCTACGATGTGGCTCTATTCCAGCTGCAGAATTACTAACTGTGCATTTGCCAAGAATTATTTGTAACTCAACAGTTTGATGGGGAGGAGGATTCTTACCCCAAACATCACAAGAAACATAACTCAAGATGCTGTACAAATTACGCTGTCACAAGGGTACAATAGAGAGACACTTATAAATCTAGGGTCCCTCTACCTGGTGTATTTTTAGGTAGAACTAGCATGGATCTTCAACAGAAAGGGGGAAAAGTCAGTAGAACCCTTGTGCTGCTCTCCCCTTTACCTGCTTTACAGGCAGAAATTCAGATGGCCAGAAGACCAAAGACAGGCTTCCCCTCTGAAAATGTGAGTTGCTAACACAAGATTTTCCTTATAAAGATCTAAGTAGCTCGTAACAGGAAACAAGCCTCTGTCCCTATATGCTGTCTGTAACAGTATATTCATAGGTGTCCTGCTAGGCGTTAGGCTATACCCCAGCTGCTATAAGGATTTAATCCCATGTATGATTTGTGTTTCCCAAAGCAGGATGCAATGGCACTGCTCATATGACCAACACCATCTTCATGGTCAAGTCCTTGCAACATCAAGGTCTGTTAGCTCAAACAGCGTTTTTCTTAACTACGTTACTAATAAAGTCTCAAATCACTCAGGCCAAAAGAAGTGTTATGCACTTATTTACCCTTCACGCTATTTGTGTGGCATTCATCTCCCACAGCACATGCCTTGCCCTTTTCACACTCCCTTTCTCATGCAGGAACACAAAGCTGTAATGTTTGGGTTGCAAACACCATTAAATGCCCCTCTTCAGCCCCCAACAGCATAGAAATATTTTCTTTTAAAAGTTCAGATCAAAGCATTTCTACTAATCCTAGGATTTATTAAAACAAACATTGTAGGCATGAGATAGTCAACAGCGTCCCTTTTATAAGATTCTTTGGAGACGGTTCTGATTTCATACTGTTTACTGATCCGCCCCTAATTAATCTTCACTTGCTCAGCTGCAAATTCAGCAAGTCCACCTGCTCCTTCCCCACCCAGCCGACGTTCCCTTCTCCCCAGTTTCGAGCTGCAATGACAGCCCCACACAGCCCCTGTCCTAAGAATGAGGTGGATTGCTTGAAAAGCTATATATCACATCCCAATGTTACAAGATCCTATCACACACATTTGCAGCAGAAGTCTAACCTCTCCTCAGATGAGTAATTAAAACCAGTTATTAAGTGCTTTCAAGGAGTTTCATTGTCTTTATCCTTCCCTGCAGTCAAGGTAGTTGCCTTTGATCCAGTAACAGATCTGTGCGTATTTGAGTGGTGTGATGCGAACAGCTACATTGAAATCCTGTGGGGTGCCATTCATGTCCACCCACTGATGGCCCGAAAATATTCCAATAATTTTACGCTCCCATTTGTGATTCTGCCTCTTCCACATCCTCACGTACACCCCAGATCCACTTGCACCTGGCTGGGCATCGCACTGCTGGTACAACAGGTCATATGTTTCATCTTTGACATCACAGAAACGGTAAACCAGGTTTCCCGGACGATCATTGTCATAGCCAGAGAAGTGAATCCTCCCTCCAGGCAAGTTTCTTGCTGGTGGGCTCACACCTATTTTCATAAACTTTCTTTTATGAGGCTTCTTCAGCTCCAGCAGGGCATAGTCATAATCCATGCCAATGTCATTGGCATTGCCTTTGATCCATCCTTTGGGGACATGTGTCCGTTTCACTCGGATCCACTGGAATTTCATTTTCTCAGGCATTGCTGAGTTGGTGATATTGGCCCCTTTGCTGCCATCTTTCAGTTTGGGCTTTAGGAACCCCACCCGCAGTTTCTGAGCTCCTTTGACATAACTCTTGCCATCATGGATACAATGAGCGGCAGTAAGAACGTGCTTTTCAGCCACCAGTGTCCCCGTGCAACCTGTAGATAGCTTCACTGATGTGGAGAATGGGTAATTCAACAAGAAGTCTTTCCCAAAAATGCTAAACCTGCTGTCGTAGCCATAGATCTGCCTTTTAGTTCGAGATCTGCCTCGAGACCCATCACCGCTGTTGCTCAGAATATATATGCCCACTTCAGTTTCAGTGAGGCTACCATTAGCATACAAGGTTTCATAGGACAGGTAGTTTTTCACTTCTTCGTAAGTTGGCAGCGGAGAACTTTTGTGGCATGCTGGGCCACAGGGAGATACCACTTCCAGTCTGGCTTCAGCATCAAACTGTGGTTTGTCCAAGTTAAGGGTGGACTGTGGCAGGATAACTGGAACTCTGTAAGACGGCCAAGTTGGCTTCCAGTGAGAACTGGAAGGCATCACATCTTTAGCAGCACACAAAAGGAGGATTAAAGTGGACAAGCCTGCCATTCTGAATGCCGGTCTGTGGAAGACAAAAGGAAGTCCGGTCACTCACCCATACATGTTGCAGGATTAATCTACCTTGCTAAGTAACAGCTTGCTAACCAAGTATCATATAATAAGGGTCAAGCAATTTGAATGGAGCCAACTATCACTACGTACTTCAGATTTCTCAGTGTTAAACTGATGCCTTAACCTGTATCTTCGAATAAGTGTCCCAGTTTAACATTGAAACACAGGGTGTTTAACCCTTAGGTTGTGCTGAGCCACCAACTCCCAGCTGACATCAGTGGGAAGTTATGATATTTGTCTTCACAAAGTGTAAAGAAAAGTCAGACTCTGTAAATTCCTGCATTCAGAAACCATAGCTCCTGCAAAGAGTAAATGTGTCCGTCTTCAGCTAGATTACAGCGTTCTCTGAAAGCTCCCACCTACTCCCTGACTCCACTGACAGAGGTCCTTAAATCACCTCACACTGTTTGCCGTCTTAGCCAAAGTCATCAAGCTGATGGTAGGAACAAGCGGGTGGACAAAGCAGGTAACCTGAACAGAAGCTGGGTTCCAGAATATGACCACACAGGAGACTCGCTTCCCCTTGTAACTCATCCCAAAGGAAGGTTTCTGCTCCATCTAGCATTTGCTCTCCCCTAGGCGTACACGAGAAAGAATGATAAGATTACACGAGGGCAGCTAATGAACTAAGTTTACAATTCCTGAGGGAATTTTCAATTAACATACTGGCTTATTCCTTTACAAACTCAATTAATTAGAAATGCAAACCTACTCCCTCTGAGCACAGGGAAGCAAATGGGACTGTAAATGTGTTTATGAACCACAGGCAGAGCACCTTGGACTGCAGAGAACAGCGTGCACTAGTACTGTGTCAAGAAAATGTGTAACTTTAGTTTATTTGAAAATTAGCCATACAGCTGAATCACTGCAGGAAGCATTGCACCCTGGGCAAGAAAGCAGGCAGGATCTCCCTCAAACAAAGATTATTCAAACAAAACTTCACAATTATGTTGAGCTTACACATACTTAAAACCCTGCTGAGGTTAAACTGATCACAACTGCAGGATCATTCCTGAAATACCTCAGACGAGTAAACCAAAGCAAATCATGCAGGAGATGACCACAGCTATCCAAGAATAAAAAGGAAAAAGCCTTCCCTCCAATGCTTTTTGTAGGAATACTCCATCAACAAGCTGCACTGAAAAAGACTTTGGAGGTTACAGACTGCTAATGTCCAACTCAAACATTGGCCTTGGATTCTTCCATTGTTGGTAGCATCCTCTTTGGGAATGGAGGCTATAATTAAAGCACACAATGTTCAAAATATTAATTGACCCGTGCAGGATATCAAAACATTCCCATTCCAAAAGACAGATGTAGATGAACAGAGCTGATGTTACTGATGCCCACAGAGGCAGGTACTGACTCTTCCAGAAGTGACCAGACATTCTGTTGGTTAATTTTTCCATTAACTAACAGGACATCTTTAAAGGGACATATTCCTTTTCTAGAAGGGTTAAGCTCTACAGAATGTGTTGCTTTATCCCTAACGGGCAAGTCATGCTGGAAAAATACAGGCCACTTTAAACATGAATCAGAATTGCATCATTTTGGGTGTCCCAGCTATTCAAGGAAAACCATCAGCTCCTCTGGCTCCTTCCGCGGCAGAGATTAATATTGGATGTGGCTGGGTTTTGCAAGCTATGAAACGAGGTAGTTTCATGTTGGTATAAGGATGGCCCAGGGAACACTTGCTGTATTATCAAATAGACTTGTTGTATAACAGTGATTAGGAAAACATAGGAAAAGAAGGTAACAGGGGCAAATGATACCACTCTGTCCCCAGAAAGACAATACACAATAGCATAAGTTAACCGTCCTACTTGCAACAGTGAGGGCTGTACACAGAAATGTTTACTGGTCTCCCAGTTAGAAGCTGAGAACAGGCTAAATCAGTTATGCTGTGCATCAGGTAGCACATCCCATCACTAAGAGCATGTATTTATTATAAACAGTCTGCTCTCATCTGCTTCACACCAAAGTTACTCCCACAAATTACATTTGAAGCTTTCCTGATAGATGGAATCTCTAAACTGCACCACTCATGCCACTTGGATCTAAAAATCATTCATGCTAACTGAGCCAATGCTGGCCCTTGGCTGGTTTATTTAGCTGGCAGGGGAAAATTAGAAGTGTCTTGTCAGTTGTTATTTGCACAAGCAGGAAGATTCCCTCATGCCTGTCAGCACAGCGACCTGATGAAGGGGCTGCGTGCCCAACAACTTCTCTGCTTCCTCGGAGAGCATCAACCGGGCTGAGAAGAGAAATTACCTCTCCCTGCAACCCTGCCCTGCTGCTACCTCCCTACCATCCCCACTGCAGCAACGCCAGCGCTGGAAAGGCAGTTTTAGACAGCAGAGGGCGGCCGCCCTGTGAAGAGAACAAGACAGGAATGGGGACTCAAGCTGGTCCCCAAAAAAAAGCTTCAGAAGACGGTATCTGTGTCTGTGCTGGGCTCTGTAAAGTGGTACTTACTCCATGTCTCTGAGTAAGCCTTCCCACACACACCCCTGTGGCTTCTGTGCTATGATCGCATTGCAGATATATGGGATAAAAAAGCCTTTTCATTGGTTGCAGAACTTTTCTATTGTTCAAAATGTTATTAAAACCTAACAATAAAACACAGTTGTGAGTTTATACCTGACCGTATAAGCTAAACAGTGCTCACAAACCAAGGCATTTGCTGAAGACTTCATAGTTACATGTCATCTGGAGACATAACTGGTACTAAATCAGCTCTGGGCTGCAATAAATAGAATAAATAAATCTCAATTCTAACAAGATACAAATTAGCACATAGTACCTCTTTCTGTGTAGATTGTTCCTCTTTTAAAAAAATGAATAGTTAAGCAGAAAAATAAAGGAATTTTAAAAGCAGTCTGAATTTAAAGAGAGACCTACCAGTCAGACTCTTCTTTCTTTTTCCTTTCTCTTTTCCTTTTCCTTTAAAACGAAACCAAAATGCTGCAAGAAACAGGGTTAACACTCTCTGTGTTCAGCTATTTACTTGTGGGTTACCCTGGAAAGATGTTCTCAAATCGAACAAACTGTTTAGAAGTGAGTACTTCCCTGAATGGCTGTCACAAAACGATACTGAATGAATTACGATGTGCTGCCCTACTGTAGTACCGCTCTTCTGTTTCTATTTAAACTGTGTCATAAACTCAATCCACCCTTTGACTCGGTACAAAGCCCTGCTCCGATATCCAGCCTAGGAACCCCCTAGAAAGCGTTTTGTACATAATCACACTTGCTAATGGCATTAAAATTGTTTAGAGAATGGAAACAGTGACAGCTACCCCGGGGCTCCCCACGCTGCTAAAACACTCTACAGACACATTTTCCTGCCTGCTACGGGTATTCATGCCTTGAGATAGATGTTGGTGAAAGAGAACTGCCTTGTTCAGGACTGGCATGAATCATTTTCTAGTAAGCAAGTAATTTTTCTGGAAGAGTT
The DNA here is from genome assembly GCA_035590275.1 of Ibycter americanus. NCBI lineage: Eukaryota > Metazoa > Chordata > Aves > Falconiformes > Falconidae > Ibycter > Ibycter americanus. The sequence continues at coordinate 8,438,661 of JAVJGI010000014.1, read as the reverse complement.
CAGTACTTCAGGGGTGGTTCTTGTAAGAGACGGTTAAATAACAACAAATCTGGGAACATCCAGTATGAAAGCCCGTGAACAGTCTCCATTACATTCTGAAATGAAGAAAGTTTTTCCACAGTGCTGGAAGCCAGAATGATTAACACGGTTAAAAAAAATATATATATAAACAAAATAAAAAAAAAAAAGAAGAAGAAGAAGAAGAAAAAAGCCAAGAGAGTAAGAGAGAAAAACCCGCCTCAAAGCAAATCATAAAGGTGAGCTAAATTACTGTCGCTGGCGTGCCAAAATACCTCTGCCGCTTTTCTTAGTCACAGAACTTGTTAAAACACAGCAAACATAACCGAGTTGCGCTTTGAGAACTGCAGGAGTCTGGCTGCCGTCAGAACCCACCATCTCCATTCGCCTGCCCGCGGTGCTGGGAGCGGGGTGCGGCTGCGCTGCCTTACCTGCCGGGCCGGGGCTGCAGGGAGGGGTGCCTCGGAAAACCCGGCCCCAGCTCCGACACCGGCAGCACGGGCGGCCGCTAACACACCCAGCGGGGATTTCGACACGCGTGTCAGCGCCACACGCCCGGGCGGAGGAGAGGGACCGTGTGGCGTCTTCGCCCCAGCCCAGCCCCTGCGGG
>JAVJGI010000014.1:8412783-8437080 GCA_035590275.1 Ibycter americanus | reverse complement strand
CCGCGGCCGCGGGGCGTCCCTCCGCGCAGGCCTCGCCCCGCAGCGCAGCCCGCGGCGCGGCACCCCCGCTTTTCTCCTCTTTTACTGCCATTTTCATTTATTTCCTGAGGAAAACTATAGTTTATTCCTCGTCCTCGTCTTTATGCGCGGTGTCCCGCCGCTGCAGGCAGCTCAGGGGGTCGCCGGCCCCTCACCTCAGGGGTGGCCAGGCCGCCCCAGGACAGGGGTGGCAGGTTTCGGGGAGCAGTGGTGGCACCTCCGCAGTCCCCAGGGCGCCAGGCTCTTTGTCCCCAACGCCTGGGTCCCTTCTTGGAGGGTCCCCCAGCATGGGGTGAACCCCTGGGGTCCCTCCTGCCATCGCAGGGCACAAGCTCCAGGAGCTCTGTGGCCTGTCACCTATGTTGCCTCATCAGGCAGATATCTGAATTTAATTGTCAGACACATTCTTTGCATGGGTTTTAATTACTCATCCTTCTTGAGTCCTCATAATGACACCTGGCAAGAAAAGAGGAAACTGGGGCCAAGAAGGCAAAACTCCTGCAATGTGTTTTAAGTCTGCAAGAAAAATCCACAAAAGGTTTTGCCAAAATTCCCAGCTGATCACCATTACCCCAGAAAGGAAATATAAATTTCACAGGAATCAATTTATTCGCTGCCTTCTACTGACCTCTTCACCCCACTGCTACCCTTCCAGGGCACCAGGAGACCTTGCAGCATGGCAAAAACTCTGCCTCACGCATGGACCCTACATGAGGAGCTGAGATGTTACAGGATCTTGTGTTCTTGGACGTTATTTTTCTAATTTTCACTTCCTTGGGCTGAGCACCAACCCCATTTGGGTCTGTGGAAAGGTTTAATAAATGGTTGGAAAAAAGCAAGTGCTACAAAAATCGTAACTACCTGGACAAGTCTTTCACAACTACGAATGATCAGAGAATTACAAAGTGAGAGAGAGGTCCCTGGGGGTAAAGGGCATATGTCTCCAGCAGAAACACAGCTAGAGAACACAGCTGGTGTCCGAGGGAAGCTAGGGCTGGTGACACGGGTTCAGCTGCTCTTGGGCCACCAGGGAATGATCATGCAACAGCAAGGAAGACACCTGAAGTATCAGTAGGCAGCTAACAAGTAAGACTCCATTAGCAATGCCATACAAATCACAGATGCCTTCCTTATCTGGACTCTGCGTCTACTCGCCTCCCGATTAAATACACAGCCCCACCACTCAGGAAGCTTTGCCCTATACACCTCTCTCTGCTGTTTTGCATGGATGGAGGAGTTGGTCCATGTCTTGTGGAGGGTGGAAGTGTTGTGGGGTTTGGTTATGTAATGGGAGTCAGGGCTGCAGCAGTGGTCCAGGTGGGCTCTTGCTTTCCATGGGCACAGAGCCTCTTCTGTCACAACTGCCATGTGCGCTTCAGGGCCTTCCCAGCTTTCCTCTCACAGGTCTTCCTGACTGTAGTAGGTCACCCCACCAAACAAGGTCTCTTCATCAATTTTACCCTTCTGACAAAGTACAGATTGCCCAGCAGTCACTTCTACATGACTGCAAACTCTCCACTGAACAATTCTCTATATGTCCCTTTCCTGCTTTATCTCAAATGTATCAGCCTTCCCATATCACACTGCTGTTTTCAAGAGTCTCAGTGGGAAGAAGGAATAAATATTAGCACAATTTTTTCCTTCTTTGTATGTGTTCCCCAATTTTTTATCTACAGTGACAGTGAATAAATTCTGACTGGCTAAAGAAGAACTGTTTGATCTCCAAACACAAATTCAAATAGATACAATCCTAGAAGATGTGACACTGATAGAAATGTTTCCAGCAGATGAGGGACAGAGATGCATGACACTGCTAAGTTACATATGCTAGTATTCACCTCACCTAACTGTAGGTCTTTGGGATGCCCTGGGCTATCCATGACACAATACAGGACCACAGACCTTCCCCACCTGGAGCAGCAGCTGAAAGTCCATGCTGGGAAAGACGAAGGCACCCCACCTAAAAAACGTGCCTATGTAAATATCAATAGTTATAGTTATCTCACCACACTTCTCATGGCTTCCTGGTGTATCTCTGTCTTCCTGTTACTGACTGCTGTCTCTCTACTTCTGATTAGAGGAAAGGATAATCTTTTTGTGTTACTTTTGCACAGCACCTGCCACCATGGGGAGCTGGTCCATAGCTACCAGTCTGCAGTATTTCAGTTATACAGATTGTAAGACATCATGTGCCTCTACGTACAGTAGATAGATGAAGAAGAGCCACAAGGCTTGGTGTCTACAGGACTCCTCCTGAGAACGAAACCTTAAAGAAAGTGTTGGGCAAAACTTCCTTCATGTCAACAGGAGTGGAGAAGAATGTTTAGTCTGAAATTTAGTTACAAGACATTTGGTTGCCATAAAAAACTTCTACAGTTCTATTATTTTTAGGACATACATTGAACCATAAGCTCAGAAAAGATAGTTCACCCAGCCTATCTGAATGCCTGTCTTAAAAAATAAATTACTGTCCAGTTCTCTCCAGCAGCCATAGACAAAATCTAATGTTTTAACTTTCTAATTATTTTCTAATTCAAAAGAGGAAAAAAGTACCAATTATAGATTATATTCCCCCCCACCTCCTCCACCCCCTGCCATGTGTATAATTCTTAAGAAACAAGAGCTCTGGTGAAATTGGGCTGCACAAGCTTTTTTAAAAAGAGAGTGAAGTTCAAGATCGGAGTGTTACTGTGAGCCATTGTTGAGGCGAAGAGCTGTAAGTGACAACGTATGTAAGGGTGAAGAGGTATTAGCTGTACTATATTGTCAAGTGATAACACACATGCTGACTCTTCAGCACCTTGTGAGTAAGCTGAAAATGAAACAGTCTACAGGTGGGAGCCCTAATGAATGGCACTGTCAGGAGATAATTTCTCATGGTTGAAGAAATCTTTTATTCTGCAGGGAAGTGAAGTAACCTGGCATTATGGGCCTGTGCCAGATTCTGCTGCAGACAATGGAGTGATTTCAGAGGCCACTGAGTCTGGGAGGAAGAATGACAACCTACAGTTGGCTGAAATGAGTCCTCCTATTGCTCACTGCTGATGTAATGCAGCAGAAAAAGCCTTGGAGTTCCCCACTGCAATGGAAGCTATCCAACACACTCCCTCTACCTACCCTGGAACGGAGACCCCTGCTCACAGATGCCGTTTCCTGAAGTGCTTTCTAACCATGGGAGGAAGGAGTTAAAGGTGAAGACACTCTATCCATTTGAAAACAGTATTTTGAAGGCAAGGATGGTGCTGACTGGGACTTTGGAGAAGCAAGTCCTATCCTTATCTCTGTCCCTGCATCATTGCAGGACTTCAGGAAGGCTCTGCTGCCTTGATTCCCAATCTGTGCAATGACTGTGAGAGCATCTTCTGTCTCAGTGCAGTGGTATCATGGTAAATACAGTGGTGACTGTCCCATGACTGGGTGCTGTGATGACGGGAAGGGGAAGGCCAGACATTTGCCTCAGAGATGTTGCACCATAAGATGATACCACCCAGAGAGAATGAACTCTTTTTCTCAGGTTTTCCAAGACTGTGGATGGAAAACAGGTGGTGGGGGAGGCACTTATTCCTAGTGCCCAGAAGCAAGATGCTTTTACTGTCATCTCTTGGAGGAAGCATGTGAGGCCTGAGAACGTGAGCTGCTTGGTTTACAGAAAAGATTGCCAAGTGGGAAAACTGACAGCTGAATGTATACAATGTCCTTCCTGTGTTGTCATCAGCAAGTGTGACACAAGGGAAGTGGTGTGGAAGACTCTAGCCTTGGAGAGGATTCCTCCACCCAAATAAAAACAACCACTTTAAGTTCCTTTTGCAGGCCTTTAGGGGCTACGTCAGAGGGCGATTTACTACATCCTAAAATAGGATATAAGATAGGCCAGACAATCATTCCTTAAAAGCACTCATTTCCTTCCATTGTCTATTAGGAAAGGTTAAATCTAACTTTTTGATGCCTACAGTTCCATGAAATGAACCCCACTCAGTGTGTCCGTCTTCCTCCTGGGTGATTAGGGATACTTGAGCATCTAGTTGCAATTCATCCTAACAGGGGAAGGCTTCTACTGCATAGTTCTACCTGCAGACATAACTGTGCAAACAAAGAGATTTGCCTGAGACAACTCAAGTTTTACAGAAAGTTTCTAAAATTACTGCAAAAGTAAGCAACTACTATATGGAAAACACAAGAGGTAACATTGGACTGAAAATATAGTACATTTAGGAATAATTTTGTAAGGTTTCTTTTCTCCCCACAAAAATCTGTTCAAAGGCTTATTGGGATTATCTGTCTCTGTCAGACATGGTATGGGATTCTCTAAATATCTGCTTGAAACAGAGTATGTGACGTAGAAAGTTTTGATCGAACTATGAGGTGCATAGAAAGAAGAAAATGAGGAAGAACATTTCGAATTCAGCTTGATTCAAAATTCACAGCTATATATATTATATATGCGCTTAACTATACAGATCTTGGGATTTACTGCTATTCATGTTACTGAAAACATTTCTGACAAGTGATATTTAAACTAACAGTGCCCCTTTAATTTCACAATAGTGAAAACTTGTTGAAATAAAACAGGCATCTGGATTTGCTCCAGCAAGACTGAGATTCTTGTGAGACACTGCATCTTCACCATTTGGATAAACAGCCTATCAATACAGTGAAGTAATCCCAAAATAACACCTTAAAAATATAACATCCACTGCAACTGCACTCCCTGAGAACTTCAGGAATTTCCTGAAAAAGGGAATCATCAGTGTTATGCAAAAGTGGATCAAATTCATCACTACTGTTTTTGTTTTCATGCTAGCCTGTGTCTATCTGCTGGGTTTAGATTCTGCTGTAGGTTTCACTGCTCCGTCTAGTGGTTTTGAATCCACCATGTACTCATATAGGAATAGTGAACTATAACATTTTATAAGTGATGTTTGTGACCATGAAGTTACTGTATAGTTAGAAGGTCATTGACGGTATTAGTAGACTGTTTTTCAACTCCTGTTGGAGATCACCTCGTGCCCAGCTTGTTTAAAGAGAAGCCTGTGTTCAATGCGCACAGCAAAGGAGAAGGTTCTCCCCGAAGTGAGAGCCCACGCCTGCAGAGGAAATGAGCTGGGCAGAGTGTCCGGTCAAACCTTTCACCATCAGCCTTTGCCACAGTGTTGCTTGGCTAATGCTGGGAAGGGCCTTTGTCCTGTTGTACAGCAAGAATTGGTAGGATTTCTAATAAGATCCTTGAGCTCAGACTTACTTTGATGCCTCGTCATGTTGCACCCACCATGAAGGCACCCTGACATTAGCAGTGTGACCTGTAAGTGAGGGACCACATAATATTTTAGACTATGTTCTAGCCATGGTCTGTCTGGCAGCATGGAGCCTATGCAGTTAAAGCTTCCCGCAGGGAGAGGAAGGGTTGAAGGTGGTGGTGTTGATCATCCTGCAACGGGTGTAGGCCCTGTGGGGACACTTAAAGCATGTGTAGCTCCCCAGCTTAGGGAGACAAAGAAAAACGAAAACCAGGCAGGGGCTGGGACTATTTTAATGAGCAGTTCTGCCTTAATTTCTCGGTCAAATAAGCCTTTGCTGGTAGAATTTTTGTGAGTCCACGTAACACCTGTGAACCAGTGCTCCTATGGGGAATGAACACAGGCGTCCACAGCAGACAGGAGGGCCATTTAGACATTGCAGCCAGCACATGGAACTGTCTGATTGGGGCCTCTGGTCTGAAATGTGAAGAGGAGTTGTAGCAGAACCAGGAGAGGTCAGTTATGATTAGCTTGGGAACAAGTAAACAAGATTAATCTCAGCTAATTTTAGCCACCTAAAAATTATACCAGTAGCCTAAGGGAGGCCATCTTTAAGTCAGAGTAGAGGAGGTATCTCCAGAGGGCAATCTATCCCACCCATGTTAGATGCTGCAGTTATTATGGAATGAACTGCAGTCTGGAATTATTTTCTCTTGGGTATCAATAGCAGCAGCCCAGACAGCTCATGTGGAGATGACATGTGGCTTTTAAAGTTAAGGTGGCAATACAGCATTTAGAGTTAAGTGCTCCTCATCAGAGAATTGCTCTTGGGCAGCTCTTGTTCACATCTTGTCAAGATGAGCTTGGCTTGTTTTCCAAATCTAGTGTGTCCAGCTATGAAAACAGTGATGATTTTTCTCCCAAATACGTAACCTGTTTCACTAACCTATGATCCTTTTTCTCCCCTGGTAGCAGGTGACATCTTTCATTTGCAAGGCCATAGTGGTGATTTTTATGCCTCTCAGCTGTGATGGCAGCTGCAGTACTGTATTTAGTTCTGGCTACCTAGTTCCATGTGAGACATAGAAAAACTGGAGGTGATTAAGCAAAAAAATGAACAAAAAATGATTAAAGGTAAATAAAGAGAACTTGTATAGTTTATCATAGGTTGAATCTAATACTGCAAGGGTACACTATATAGGACCCTAAGGAGGAATTATTTCATATGGCACTAAGGAGTATAATGACAGGAGTATAATGCAATGAAATAAGAAAAGACACATTTGGGCTGAATGTCACCAGAAAAATTTCTGACTCTGTGAACTGGTTGTGAAATAGTATCTCAGGGGATTTTCCTCCCACCCCCCACCCCACCTCCAAGGATATATAAATTGTGTGAGGCAAAACATTAGGAAAGAGAACAATGCTGAATATCATGTAGCAGTTTAGGTAATCCAATAGGTCTTCCCCAGCACTAATTACTACAGTCTACAGTTCAAAGCCTAGAAGATAAGAAAGCCATTTGATGATATGTCTTGCAGAGACATATCCTGTAAGGAATATTTATAGCAAGTCTGGATTTCTTACAACTTATTTCTGACACAGTGTGCCTTTCAAAACTCAAAGATGAATGTCTTAAAATAGCCCTGTGCGGCTCCATATGATGTACTGGATACTTACTAATGTCCTGTAAATATTTCCTCCCTCAAATGTACTCAGGGAAAAAAGCCTATTTCTGAAATGTCAAATCTATGCACTCATTCTACACCCTTTCAGTTAAGCTGGGTTCCCTTCTGTACCAAGGAGAGTGATTTAAATAGAAAAATGTAATTTTTAATGACAGGGATACAGCCTCACACAAGTCAAATCAAATAAAGATATAGATACTACAGACCTGAGCCTAGGACCAGATCCGCACAAGATGCTGAGAGACGCATCAAACCTGTAAATATGATTTAGAATTTAACTTTCTCATCCTTATTGAAAATATCAATTAAGACAAGCAGGGTATAAGTATCTGCCTACATTTAGCAACAGCCTAAGACAGTAATTCTAAGGGGCATCCCCTATAACTCCATAGCATCATTCCATGGCCACCTTGGCAGAAGACTTCCTGGGACAGGAAAGGAGCGAGCCGTGCATCCGACCCAGGCATCCACACACATACTCCCTGGATGGTGGTTCAGCCACACTCAGGAGAATTAAAGGTCCTGACACTGCCCTCATTCTAGTGTATTGGTAGGAGGATCCCATATAACTACTGATTGGAGTAATGGACCTAGGCCACGAGGAAAGACCGTAGCCAGAAGCATCAGTTTTTGCTGTACCTTGGATGCTGCCAAACACTTTGGTCTGTCTTTACTCGATAGTCAAGTTACCCACAGGGTTTTATAGCTGAAAAGAAGCACCCTGATCTAGTCTGACATCCTGCACTACTTGTTGGACTTCCCTGCCTCTGGTCACTAGTCTGAGCTAGAAAGATACTTTGAAGACCAGTCAATCTTGAGCTAAAAGTTATTACAGTGTAGGTATACATTACAGCCTTTGGTTCATCATTGTCTAGTTATTTCTATTTACACTTCAGCTGTTTATTAAGATATGTTATGGTCAAAGGCCTTAAAAGTTAGACTTTTATATATGCTTTTATATATATATATATACACACTTAGAGTATACCGTATGAGTACAATTACTGTTATTCTAAAACTTACAATTTCATTACAAGCAGTATTGTTCTTCAACAAAATCTGTTTTCATAAATCTCAACTATATTACTTTAATCCTTTGTGAAATATATCAGAAATATGACTATGTCATCTTAATCTACTTGATTGGAATCAAGTAGAAGAGCCCACAGTTATCTGGGTAATTCTGTATAGCCTATTCAAATACTCATATCACCTTCACTTTTTTCCAGACGTTTACAGTTTTCCTTCTGCTTTAGGACTAACTGAAAATTGACAGTAATGGTCAAGAGAACTTCTTGACAAGTTTTTGAAAACTCCTGATTTTTAAATGTCTGATTTTAGTAACAGCTGTAAGCAATAATATTTAACTCTTGGAATGATAACTCTGTTAGCTGGCGAGGCTAATATGTGTTTCCCATGTTGATTTTCGGTCTAGGAAACTGTTGTATGTAATTTTTGCAAAGTCCCACTGTCACTGTGGGAAATCCAGAATACATCATTCAGACTAGGTCACTTTCTCTATACGTTGCAGGGGGGTATTCTAAGTAGGTATTTATCCTGTGGTTCAAAAACGTTGAGATCAATGGTTTCCCTTATCACTGACAGAAAGAGGCAATGCCATTTTTGACATATGATTTCTGCTATTTTGAGATCAGTGGCTGGCTTAGTTATAACCAGTGATTTAAACTGTCTGATCACAGAAATCCTGTCACGAAATTCAGAAATATCAGTTAGGTCAAACTGATGTTTATTAATGAGCAGGCAAATCCCTCTTGCTTATTTTCCAGTCTGAGTAATAGCTTAAGGAAAATTAGATATGTCCTTCTTTGCAAGTCTCTTGGTTGCTTTGCTGATTTCTTTCATGTTTTAAATTTGTGCTAATGAGTGTGCTTTTGTTCTACCTTTAAATTCTGCTCTTTTTCTATCAGCTTAATGCCCCAGCCCGATCCCAGAGATGCCCCATCCCTGGCAGTGCTCAAGGCCAGGCTGGATGGGGCTTTGGGCAACCTGATCTAGTGGAAAGTGACACTGCCCATGGCAGGGGAGTGGAATGAGGTGACCTTGGAAGGTCCCTTCCAACCCAAACCATTCTATGATTCAATGATTCTATGATTCTGTAAGTCTATACACCTTTCTCTAGATTTGGAGGCCATCTAGACTGTCCTATTTACCTCGGAATAGTAGGCCAACATTTTTCAAAGCTTTAACTTCAACTATTTACCTCACTTTCACCTAGCTTCTGCCACATATTTACCAGTTCTTCCAGATCACTTGAACATTCTTCTTAGTGGCTCCCTGCTGAGATCTCTGCTATCAGTAGTACATGGGATGACCTGTCATTAGTATTCATTTAGACCATCAGTAGTCATTAAATCTATTTAGAGAACCATAGAATAATTTAGGTTACCTCTGGTGGTCTTCTAGTTCAACCTCCTGCTCAAAGCAGGACCAAGTCCAAAGCTGAGCCTTAGATTCACCTCTTAAGTCCAATAAGCCCTTCTGTTGCAGAATATCCATCAAGGATCATCTGCTGCCTTTGAACAGGCTGCAAATTTTTTACAGGAACATGTGGAGCCTCACAGGTTGAGACTTCCACAGCAATCTACCCCATACCCTGTTCTTTTCTAAACGTCTTGTGCATATATGGCTGAAGAAAACAACTAATAGCAAGTTTAGTGGTTATGTGCGTGGCTTGATTCTGTTCTCAAAGACAAGTGAAAAACAATGAAAACAAGCAACCTTCTTTCTAATTTTCTTCAAATGTCTTACAAAAAAATATTTTCCTGCAATTTTTCCTGTTGTTTACCAGATGTTATTTATTTACTGTGATGAAGCTGGGTTGGCAGACCTGTGGCATACAGCAGCTTAATTTCCTGAGAACTTACTCAAGTTCCTTACTCTAACTGAATAAATGGGTTGGATAAAGTGAAATAGGGTGAAACGCAGAAGTTTGCAATATACAGGAGATCAACTTAGATAATACTGTGCATCTTTTACTGTATCAATCTGAAACTATAACAGGCATGGATTATAATAAATATGATGTCCTGATACAAAAGGTACAACGTATGCGTGACTCAAAGTATACTAACTTTACTGATTTGGAGACACACCATTAACATATTTTAAAATAAATACTTACCAAGCACTAGTTAAATATTTCCTACATTGTCAGCATGAAGGAATAAGGCTACAATTCTCCATTGTCCTGCAACAGGCATGATTATAAATGGAAAGGCAGTTTTAAAATAACAAATTCTCTATTATGCTTCATTAAAAGCCAGCTGTTTGCTACAAGCAATGAACACAGAAGGGTCTGTGACAGCAATGCTTCAAGTTATACTTTGTCTAAGCATATGTTGCTTATAGTATTATGCTGGTAGCTGCTGACCTGTTCTATTATATGACTTTCAAACAAACTCTCTTTTACCCTTGCTGTAAAGCTAAGCACATTTTTTCGAAGTTCTTAGTAAATAATTGCCCTATCTCCATTTACAAAAATAGAATGGAGCAGAAATTCCTAACTGAGCCTGTGGGGCTGGACAAACGATCACAAATGTTTAAATATTTGATTGGAGAAAAGCCAAATTTTGAATGTCATGGAGAGTGGCCAGTGCCAAGCATCCAATTCTTCTACAGGACCTGAACGTCTGAGCTGGAGCTAATTGTTTACCCAGTCTGTCTGCCCAGGCAAACAAGCTCCTCGAAGCTCGTTGCTGTGAGTCTGCCGGGATCCCCATTCCTCAGCCTTTATGTACTTATTAGGCTTACAATAAAGGACGGCATCGAAACAAGCGCAGACGTTAACAAAGCCAGGGGAATGCCAGGCCTGATCAGAATTAAGTCAGTGTGTCTTGAATGCTCTTGTTCTGAATGTGAATATGGAGTTTCTGTTGTGAGGCTAGGCGAGTAGAAGGAGGGTGAGGTGAAGTTGAGTCCCCTGCACTGAGCTCGGCAGGGAAAGCTGACAGCTGACTGAGCCCTAATTAGGACCTGACAACCTGATCCTGCAGGCAATATTCTCACTGAAATAAATGGGAGCTCTGTCTGATTAAGAACAGCATTGTATTATATCGTTACATATATTATTTGTATTTCTCCAGAATCCACAAGTGCTAACTCAGTTTGGAACAGCACTGTGCTATACATTATAAAAAAGAAAAATAAAAACCCTATTTCTTGCCCCATTATGCAATCAAGATAGAAAAAACAGTCCATCTGCCTGTGTTTGCACACTGTGTTACTGGCACAACCTGGAATAAAGCCAACATCCCCTGAACCCCAGTCCAGTAGGCAATATTACTCTAATTTAATTAGGTTTCTCAGCTACATCCCTAACCTTAGTACTTAACTCACCTTTGAATATCATATTTTTTCACATTCTGTATTCCTAATAGTAGTTTCAGGAGACTGACCAAGATCCCATAATGCAACCCCACATGACATTTGGTAAAGGACAAAACTTTTAATCTGTCTCTAATGTGCTTGAGGAGATAAAAATAAATTTGTGGAGCTGATTTTCTTTCTTCTGGGAAATGTTTGAGGGACAGAAAGCAAAAGTAATGCGAAGCTGGAAAACAGAGACTTTCGAGGTTAAACTGATTCTGTTTTAGAAAGTTATCTGAGGAGCTGTTTGTTTCCTCATGTTGGTTAGTTAATTTCATAGTTTGACAGAGGCCATCCAGCGTGGGAATTAAAAAAGTCTCTCAGTTTAGGTAACAACCTCTGTGATTTCCCTCTGGGATCAGTGGTGTGCTGTAGCACCAGACGGACTTCTTGTGCACCAGCAACCTGCTCCTTTAGCACACAACAGTCTCCATGCTGGGGCAAGGAGACCCTCTGGTCTTCCTCACTCATGCAGTCTCTGACCTTTCTGCTCCAGCAACTGATAAATATGTCAGAAAGTGGTGCTGCTGGAAGACTGAATTTAGATTACAAGCCCATGTCTTCAAACTGCCAGCTGACAGTAACTGGTTACTCCTGCCTTGGAGCTGATTTGAATGCCTGCAAAGGGGAAAGCTCTGCATGTCGTTGTCTGGCCCTCTCAAAACGTTCTTCTGGCTGTTTTTTTTAACCCACTGAGGAAGATTTTAAAGTAGGTTCATCTGTGGATGGAGATGAAATCACAGAGGAGACAGGGCACTGGGGGAGGCCTTTATGCTCTCTGGAGGCAGAGGATGTCCTGGGGAGCTCCTGCACACCAATACACTGGTCGGGAAACATATAGGAGGAACTAGAGGTCTGTGCAGCTGCAGAGCTATGCTATCACTGCAATTACAGATATGTGGTGGGTTGTTTACAGATTGTGAACATTACAGATGGAGCTGTAATACACACATACTCACTCTTTAGGAAGTACAGAGAAGATGGGAAGAAGGCTGTGTGCTCAGTGCTGGGGAGAGCTCCAATGTGCAGGACATCTAGATACCTCCAGAAGTCCTTTACAAAGTAAATTTCTCTACAATTCTGCATGATGCATTTTCCTTGGAGGATTATTCTTCAGCCTCACAGACCTCTCATCAGGAGGCCAGCCTACATTCTCCATTTTCCCTTGTCACAGTTTGTTGCCCCTGCATTCTGCTAGAAAACTTTTTTCCCTCCTGGTCACTTCCTGAAATTAGTGATAAAACTGGAATTACAAACACACTGCCAAAAAGACAAGTTCCTGGCATCCTCTGCTGAAAAATCACTTATGCCTGGGAATATCAGTCAGTATTTAGTTCTCACTTTGGTAGGTTCACATTCAGTCGCTTCCTGCAAGCATTGCATTCATAGAAGAAAACAAGACCACCGAAGAAACTGCAATTGGTTAAACGATAAAAGTAGAAGCAGGACAGGTTGTCTGCACTAGAAGAAAGCATTTTACTACTGTGAAGCATTACAAGCCCAAAAGCCTGTTAAGGTGCAGTCACAGCAGAAATTTAAAGCTGTAGGCCTCATGACTGGATGGGCTGGGATAGCAGGTCCTAAGACAGAGGGGTGGAATAAACAGAGGAACTTCCACATCCATTGACATCTCCAAGTTGCTTTACCCTTAACTGGACTTTCCTTGAAATGCCTGATGACATTTTGTCTTTCCCAGTCTTCCACGTCTCCCTCTGGCCTTCCTCACCTGCGGAGCCATCAGAAGAGGGAGCTTTTGCCTGTGCTGCCCAGAAGCCCTTAATCATTTCCACGCCCAGCTGCAGGCACTATCATTCTCCATTGTTACAGCAAGTAGTAACCTGGAATAAAAATTATTTTGAAAGCTGCTTGGCAAACCATTATTTGAAGGGATACTACTATAAGAGCCGTAACATAAAGAAATGCCAAGTGAAATTTTGAAAGCTTATATTTAAGCTTTTTCTTAAAATCTGTTAGAAATTAGTTTGAACAATCACTTTGCCTATTCAACTATATTAATTTACAGCAGGTGAAAACTAATGTCCAGTGTTAGAAGCAGCTAATTGTTTTATTAGTGTGTGGTTTAAATGCAATGGATAGGAAGTACATAGTTCCATGTTTAACTGCTTTGGGTAGTTCCTACAGCCTTTTCATTATCTGGATGCCAGTCCTGCTAGACCCTGTCAGAAACAGCTTTCTGGAAGTTGAAGCAAAAGACTGGGGTGGGAGGTAGCTGCCACCTGAATTCTGCAGTCGTGTTTTCCAGGGATTTCCAAAAAAGAAGTCCTTTGGTACTTAACTGGGAAGGACTGCAGATTGGCAGTCTTTTTCACTTAGAGGTCCCTCTGTAGCCAGAAAAGAATTTTTCCAGAAGAGCTTTTTCCAAGAAGCTGAATGCAGTCAACTTCAAATGCTCTATGGAGTTACAGAATCAGGCACTGCTCCTGTCTGCCAGCAGAAGAAAGGGAATGGCAATAAGCAAACGATTAAATGAGATGTATGGGTAACTGCGCTGATACTTTATTTCTGCCATTTCTGGCCTTTCCACTGTAGGATCCAGATCTTCTATGGAGAAAAGAGGCCACACAAACTAGGAAGGAGGTACAACGCTGCCATAAGGGAATTAGGAACAAGTTACCAGCAGCTGAGAGATGCAATTTGACAGACACCATAGGAGTGCAGTGCAGTGCAGGGAGCAGCCAGCACCCTGGAAGGCAAAAAGGAGTTGCTGGGATACAGCAATCAAATCAAAATCACAGGTGAACTTGAATGTCTCAAGGACAAGGAGCCAGTGGCCAGGCAGGGGATCATGCCAACCGTTCTAAATGTCAGCATTTCTCTTGCTCCATGGCTCTGGGATACATTATCTTTTCTGGGTCAGACAGCCTGAAAATATCCCTCTGGTGAAAACAGGTGATTCAAAACCTGGCAGCTCAGCTGGTTCTATGCCCTATGTACGTACCCCTGTGAATCTGCTAAACACAAGGCAAGGGTAGAGGCGTCTGTGGGACTGATAGCAAGTGGGGAAACAGATACACAGCTCATCTTATCCAGAGCTGAGGACAAGCTGTGGGGAGTGCCAATGAGGAGAGCAGGTGCCTATACAGTCACCTCCAGGTAAATCCTGCCAAAAGACGGCGTATTCCTCTATCATAGGTATTAATGCTGATATCTTTTCCTCAAAGCTGGAGACTTTCTCACTGGAAGTCTCCTTGCACTGTTCCTGGAGATGTATCATACAGAAAGTTTTTATCTACCTATTCACTGGATTGTACCAAGCACACATATATATACATACGTACAGGTTAGCTGCATCTCTCACTAGATTGTTTTGACACTGTGTAAGAGGAAATCAAAGAACATTTTGACTTAGTATCTGGTTTTCACCAGAAAAAGAGCCATATATTTAGTTCATCTTTGTCTACCTATATGATAATGCAACTATAATTAAAGCATCTACGACTGCCTGAAAATATTCTGACAGCATGTTTTTCCTGTTTCGTCTATATTGAAAACTTCCTCTGCAACAGTGCTGACTTTGATGATATTTTGGGTTGACTTCTTTGACTAATTTTTCATTTCACAACAACTTGTTGTCTCCAAACATGTTTTGTTCTATATTACATTATATTAATACCCCAAAAAGCTAAAGTCAGAATAGCACTCTTTGTTTTATCATAATGGAACTGGCATTAAAATGTGGGCATTTCTTGTGGAATGGAAACTTGAGGTTTCAGCTAGATGTAACAGCATCTGTTTCACAGAAAGGGAAAAGAGTTTCCCTTATATCTATTCCTTTTATTATTTTAATATAGACTACAACTTTAAAAGCAGGGACTCACACCTGTTTTTTAGAATCCAGCTGTATTCTCATAAACACAGGGAGACATCGTTGTGTCATAAAACGAACTTAACCTCCAGAAAAATTTTGGCTGGAAATCAGAAAAAGTACTTCCAGCCAAAATCAGTCAATAGAGATTTTGTCTCTGCTGCTCCGATTAATTTAAACTTTGTATGTCATGGGGAGGAAAATGGAATACATTATCATTGACAAGTGAAGCTGGCAAGCTATCTCAGCTGGACAAAGCCAGGAATGATGTGCACAGCTCCACTTACCACCCCTTTGCTTCACTGAGTGAACTTGCTCCTCATTTTCTGGGGAACTGTGTTGGAGGAATTATTCTGCCCAGACTCTTTATTTATAGCCATGACAAAGCCAAAGGTTTTGAAGTTTTGCATCTAATAAAATACAAATCATAACGAGGAACCCAGAACTACAGCACCTTTCAGTAACCATTTACACAGTCTGTCAGTTGTGAGCTGGAAAGAAAGAAGAGACAGTTTTCCCATGCCAAGCGAAGGTGAGAGAGGCCAGTAGTTTAGCTTGCATCACATATCTTTTCCACACTCCCAAGCCAAACCACTGCTATAGATTTCCCCCCTCCCACTCGCTGGACTTTCTAATGTGAGAAATATCTTCCCATGGAAAGCAGTGGTTACGCAGTCACATGGGATCCTGCCTTACTCATACTGCTGGCTCCTGGCTCTGTTTCATGAAACTGGGCAGAGATGCCAGAGTTACCCTCAGGCTGAGATCTTTCCTGTAAAGGAGCAGCAGCAGAAGTCAGGAGGGAGCAGACAGGCTCCAAATTACCTTCCCAGTCATCTTAGAAAGTGACTTTTACCTGACTAAACATCAGGCAAACACCCCATTGCATGTTATGGCACATGTACTGCCAGAAGAGCAGGGAATATAATTCTGCAGACCAAACTGCCCATGCTCCCTAAAGACCCTGAAATCTTTTTGAAAGACAAAGCTGTTCAGTTCTGAGTCGTAGACAAATTCCAATCCAAATACAACGTACTTATCTGCACTGCTTTGACAGTAGCAGTTGGATACGTACCCCTCCCTCTCTGACCTTAACAGCCCTACCAGTGTTGTTTGAGTAGCTGCTCTGCTGAGCACCAACCTAGATGAGAGTATTTCAGTACTAAGCAGAGTGTGCTAATCTAATACTTCATCTAATTAGCTCATGCTAATCTAATACTAATACTTAGTATTAGATTTATAAAACGCCTTGAGAATGT
The DNA here is from genome assembly GCA_035590275.1 of Ibycter americanus. Classification (NCBI taxonomy): domain Eukaryota; kingdom Metazoa; phylum Chordata; class Aves; order Falconiformes; family Falconidae; genus Ibycter; species Ibycter americanus. The sequence goes on along the minus strand of JAVJGI010000014.1, from coordinate 8,420,648 downwards.
CACACCATAAATTGCAAGCTTAATGAAAACCATGAGCATATCAACCCGGAACCTGAAGGATGAGGAAGTGGGCTTGGTGAACCCAGATAGCCCCAGCATCATCGGGCCACGAGCGTCATGCTCACTGCTCTGGAAAGTGCTAAGAGGGGAAGCGCAGCTCTGGGCCCTTTGATTGTCCCCCAGTTCATCTGAGCAAGGTAGACATTAGGCACCTGCACTGCATTCCTGTCACAGAAGGTGATCAGCAGCCTCAATTACCTACAGCTTAGAGGGCTTGATGTGCTTTATGTGTGGTATCCAAGACTCTGCCATGGATGTGAATGGGCAGGTAGGGCATACTGTACACAGCCAAGTAGAAAGGGCTTGAGAGCTCACTCAGACGCTGGGAAGGATGGCTTTCTACAGAGGCAGAGCTTTCTGCTGAGGCTGTAGAGGGAGACAGAAAAGCAAGATAATACCCTGAGAGTAATGTATGGAGCTCCTCTCCTCACTCCCAGGCTGCTTTGCCTTTCCCTCACTGAGCACAACAACAGCATTTCCTTCAAAATGTGTCCCAGTGGACACACAGCAGGAGAGTGAGTTGAAGCAATGCAAGCTGATGGCACCCTCACCCACAGGGACAAAGGCAGGAAACCTAAAACTACCAGGCAGAAGACAGCCATCATCGTTAGTTGTCATTTGCCCCAAATGAAGAGTTGTTTGTTGATGGGTGTGCCAGAAATAAAGATTAATGAATTCTTTCTCTTAAAGCCTTTTCCACAAAAAAATACAGATGGAATGAGGACTGCAGCCATGTGAAGGTGCCTTTAGCTCCTATTTCCACTGTCCCACCATGGCTGTAGAACTGCCTAAGGAGCAGGAGATCAGGAGAAGGCCAAAGCTCATGCAGCTGGGTGACTAAACATGCATGGTGGAGAGTGTGAGTTCATGTACAGCAAGCATGGTCTGTAAGGTGCTCACAGACAGCCTCTTCAAACGGGGACCAGAGGGACCATGCGGAGGTTGTACCACATGGAAAACAGCAGTCTGAATCTTTCAAAGGTATGGAGGGAATGGTCACAATTCTGTGTGGGTCCAAGCTCTGCTGCTGTTGAGGCTGGCCAAGTTTTTAATCAATGGCTGTTGTCTGGTAACTGTAACTGTTTCTGTTCTCACTGATTATGGGTCCCTTCCAACTTGAGATATTCTATGGTTAGGGAGAGTCACCCAGGACCTTGACAAGATGGCTTTTAACTCCACTATATTTATTATAGTGGAGTTAAAATATAATATATATCTAATGCAGTGGAATTGCATTATATATATATATTGTATATATATATTGGAGTTAATATAATATATATTAATATAATATATATTAATCTTCTGTAGAGGGTGGTACATACTAAGGAAGGATATGGGAAAAAGCAGCATTAGAAAAGGAAAGTGGTGGTAGGTCCATGCTGTTCAGGGTATTAAGCCTTTAGAAGCCCCTCTTTGAAATCTTGAAAGCAACTCAGGGCAGTGGGAACAGCAGTAACTCTATCAGCTGTTCCCTGGAAAATGTGCACAAAGCAGTACCAGCATGGAAAGTTAAGTTACTCTTCATGGGGATAACTGTCCAGATACACCTAATATCTGGTTTTCTCTCCCATTTCTATTGGTATTGGCATCTAACGCCCCGACCATAACTGATAAGTTGTAAGGAGGTATATGACAACAGTAAGAGGCATTTTCCTTCCTCATTGAGCCTCTAGATCCACCACCAAATTCCCAGCCCCAAAACACTGTGGAGACACATGGGTATAATGTGAAATAAATAAGTTTCAGGCTTCTGTCCCTCCACCTTGGGCCACTCTGACTCACAGGAGCCCACAGTATTGCCTACAATGCCATAGTGGGGGTGGGGGGAGCGGTTCTTATTTTCCACTGCATTAAAACAGCAGTAATAACCGAGTGTCTTGAGACCATCACCAAAACAGAAGAAATCCTGCCAAGTGAAGCTGTACTCATGTACAAGTTGAAAGCAGCAAGGAAAGGAACTGTCCAGAGACTTAAACATTTCCATGTTACACTCATGATTTAATACTTGTTTAAGTTAAACATTAATATGGGTAAAGCAACTTTCAAAACAGAGCCAGTGCAGGGTTGATCCAAAAGTCAACAGGACAAAGGAATCTGGAGCAAAAATCTGAGCCAAACCACTGAAGCTGATAATGTCTGGCAAGAAAATTCACCTCAGAGAAGAGCTTGAGGACAACAAAACTCTGTTAAAAAACACAAATCAGACCTCGCCCTTTGCTGACTGTCTCTCTGCCTTTATTCTGACCAGATGCAAAAGACTCATAGTTTTGGGGGCCTGGGATATCTTTTCTAAGAAGGCTCTGCAGGATCAAGATTGCTTCTGCACTTGGGGATTCAAATTCCAGACCGAGCTGCAGCTACCCTGCCAACTGGAGGCACAAGGACAGAAACCTTTAAGTGACTTTGGCCCAAACGGTATTTACTGACAGAGAGCTGGTCTTGAGCTTGCCAGCTATTAATTGTACTTTGACAAATTGTAAAGCCTTCCTGTTATCCATTAGGGTACCCACTTCCCATTATTCTGGGCTAACAGTCTGTAAAATCAAATGGCAAACAGAACTTCATTAAAACAAAGTGAGACACTTTCTCAGCTGGCAGGTTTGGAAGAGTAAGAACTGAGCCCCAGGGGCTGCACTTCCAGCTTCATCTCTGACTAGCTATATGGGGGAAAAAAGGACAAAAAAAGTCCTTTCAGCTCTCTGTACCTCAGTTTACACATTCATCAAGCAAGGACACTATTATTCAGAGTCCTCTTGACAACATTATGGAAAAGAGTTAGAATTTATAAAGCATTCTGTGACCCTGGGTGGATGCAAATTATTAGATTCTTATTAAAAAACATCCAGATTAGCTTTCAAAGCACTAAATATTATTATTACAGTGACTGGAGAACCAGGATAGGAGTATTAAAAACAGTATCAACCATTTAATTAATTTATCATTCAGCAGAGTACAAGAGAAAATACCTTCCTCCGGTCTAATCCCATACACCTTGGCTACCTCTACTTGCCCAGATTCCTCTGCCCTGACTGTATACCTGCAGCTGAGGCAGCTGCCTAGGAAGGTAACACCTAAGTCTCCCAGTGCAGAGACAGACAGACAGCTTTAGGACTGATTCACATCCTGGATGGGCTGACTCAGACTCTGGAAGTGTCTTTATCTTTCCAGATCTTAGACTTGGTCTGCATTAGTAAGTTAAATGTGTCCAAGCTCTAGTCCTGAGGCCAGATGGCACCATGCAGCCACCATCCAGGCAAGTAAATTTTCCTGCTTTGCTGCTCAAGGTGTCTCTGCAGGGACCACCAGCCTGGTGCACTCCCAGGTCATGGCCAGGGACTGTTGGAACAGGGCTAGTACCCTCCACTACACCGATGTCAGGGGCCCTTCTGACAGTATAGCAGCAGTTTGAGTCCTGTGCCCTGTAACATTCCTTGGCTTGTTTAATTTATTAGTGGAGGCATAGCCTTAGATGTATGAGATAAGTGTCTGAAGCTAGCTGAGGTGTACTAGGACAACACGGCTGTGTGAGAGGCAGGGTTAACTCTTTCCATACTGTAGCCATGTGACAATCCTACTCATCAGAAAGGAGGGACAGCCCAACATTTACATTGGCAAGGCAAGTCTATATAAGCTAAATACCTCAGAGGAACTCAAGAGAACTTCATCTAGGTGTTCAGTGCTCTTGGAAAGCAGCTGTTTATTTATGGATTTAAGCTCAGTGATTAAGCCCATGCTATGCTCACAGCCCTGTACTTGGGACCTTCCAGAGCCAAGCAAGGCTGGCTTCTTCGTATTCTCAGCTGTTACCAGTCTCCTGCGTCAGGGCTCCTCATGACAAGTGTTGCCTCTTATCTAGCTACTGACTGTCATTTCCACTCTCCTCTTCCCAATCACAATATCTGTAGGTCTGCTCAGTTAAATACTTCTCCCTCATCACCCATATGCCAGCACCTTTGCATTTATAGTGATTCTCACTGAAGCATCTCCCAGCCTTTTCTGCACACAGCTGGAGAGCGCTGTGTATACCAAATATACAGGCAAAAGGAATCTGGGTACCTGGGACTTGTCCTTATTCTGACCGTGAGTCAGTGTGATACACCCAGGAATGCACCTTGGGATATCCAAGTCGCAGCCCTGTGCCTGAACCAGGAGACCACAGTGCCTCACAACTATAATCTGAGCCTTTTTGATCCCACTGCTATAACCACCCCCTAATGAGTATCAGAGACATCCATCTCCACAAGGAGACAGGGAAAATGAGGGAGGATTGCACCCCTAATGCCATAAAGAGAAGAGTAGTTCCTGGAATATTTACCAAGCCACTGAAGCAAAACTTTGTTTTATATTCTAGCTGACAGGTTTTAGAGTTTTTCAGCTCCTCTTTTTACTTGATAGCTATTTTACCACCCAAATCCTTGAGTCTTTCACTAGAAACCCACTATGCAAAGGCAACATGGCCAGCATCTGATGTACTAGCTTCCAAAAAGCAGCTGCTAGTGGCAACAGGATAGAAACAAAGGGAAACCTGTGTATACAGTCCAAAGTGAAGGTATATTTAGCATTGTAAGTGGACTTTTATTTACATATATTAAAATATCTATGATGAACCATACCTAATACAGTTACTTCAGCTTCTAAGGGTTATGTGCTGTCTTCAAAGGCTTGTGGTTACAATTAGTCAGAGCTCAGGTAGATCATATGAAGAGGTGTGGGAGTATTCGTGCATCTGAGGCTACTGTGCTTAATCCTCAGCATTTAAAATACTGCTTTTAACTTGCCTTAAAATGTTAGCAAAAGGAACTAAAACTTTACATGCCAATTAAGAAAAACTGTTCTAAATTTGGCTCTTGAAGTGCTTCAATTTCATTTGAATGTAACTGTTTGGATCGCATGGATAGTAAAAGCCACGTGCCTCAGAGTGGCAGCTTGTATTTCTTTAGGGAAACCAGCATCCCCTCAATGCAAAGGATTAAATCAAAACTAAATTAAGAGGCATACTACAGAGAAGACTGGCTGTGTACTTTTCAATATGGACAAAGAAACCCTTCTCCCCACTGGTAAAAATTCACGCCAAGGCAGAGACCTAGCACAAAGCCTAGGCACCACTTGAACATCCTGCTGAGGGGCTTAAGTGTGGGCTAGGCTTTGTGCTAAACCTCCGTAATGAACTGAATATCACCCACAAGAAAGAACAGGGACAAACTGCATTTAGATTTTGCCTGAGTCTGATTCTGTATTTCCACAGCCCTTTCTTGGTGGGAATTTGGAGTCGACATGAGATATAGGATGCGGCTTCACATTTCACTTCAGACCTGAAGCCTGCCTTTGTAATGAAAGGGGCATACAAATTTATTATCCATGAGAATATTTCTTTGATGTAAATGGACACTGCACATAAAATATCTGCAGACCGATTACCACTGGTCAAAGGTAGTGCCACTCATCTGAAGGAAACGGCATGACGTGAGTCATTTTGGCTCAGGGTCTCCCATAAGGATCATGCAATCCATGTCCTCATTCCCACACTAGAAGGCATTGGCGCATGCTAAGGACCTAACTATGTAAACTGCCCTATGCATGCCTGGGATGGGATGCCCTACCCTGGGATCCTGCTACAGACACCACTGGGACTCCAGGTGGGTTGCTAAAACTGGTTCTTCCCTCAGGCGTCACTGTATTTTTTCATATAATGGCTACATTTGTGTCCCAGATTCTGCCCTCAGGGAAGAAGGTGCGGATGTAATTTGTGGTTATTCTGAACTTCCCATAATCTGTTGATATTTCCAGCCAAGGCAAACATGTGTGTTGGCTGCTGTAAGAATCAATGCCTCTGCTGGCAGGGTCTGCCCATGGTGCCATTTCTACACATTTCTGCTTCAACCTTTCTTCTTCAGCTGCTGCTTCTCGTGGACTTTCACAAAAGGAAGCTCAAGTAGAAGTTGTTAAAACTCTCCACCTCATCACACCACAGGCATGTTTGGAACAAGAACCTGAGTTCATCCCGGAGGTAAGAGAAGGGACGCAAGAGGCAAGCTATTCTATGTATGCATGAGAAAGACTAAATGTCTTTATTTAGGTTTAGGTAAGAAAACATTAGAAAAAGCTTAAGCTTTTGAGTTGAAGAATACAGTTCAAAAATTATGACAGACAAAACTTAGCGGTATGCTTCCCACAAGTGTATAGCTACCAGGCAGCAAAACTGCCTTACAAACCAAATCCACGTTTGTGGCAATGTACCAGCCAGGTGTGAAGCAGTACAGCTTCCTTCAGCAGCCCTGTGTCCAGTGTGCCCAGGTCTGCTCGTCTGGATGCAGCACTGGGCAAAAGCCAGCTTCCAACTCCAAACTTTGCCCTGTTCAGATCAGGGAGCAAGTCAAGGAAATCAGAGGTCCTGAGAGGAATTTTCACAGTTTTTCTGTACCTTTTACGGGAAGTGTACCATAGCATGGCAGTTAGCACCAGGACTGCCATAGCACAGTGGGCAGAGGACCATCGTGTCCAACATCCTCTTCCCAAGAAGCTGCAGCACCAGATGCTGTTGGGGAGGATACTAGAAACCCTCTAAGAAGCATTTCTGGGTAATCTGTTCCCAGAGGAACTTAATACTTTATCACCTCCAAAACACCTGATCTGGTTTTGATTTTTATTTTTGAAATATTTTTCCTGTTCCTCTGGATTTTCTCATTAGCTATATAAATGTATTGGCCCTTTCAAGAATCCTGCTAAACTCTTAATATTAATGGCTATGTCTAGACCAGTAAATTAAACAGGGCCAAGACACTAGCTCTAGCACTGGTGCATGCTTGTCTACACTGTTTCATGGTCCCTTGACACGGATTAGCATCAGCTAACAGACAAAACCTGAGCACAGTGTAGAGAACAGCACATTCTTGGGACCATTCCCAATAGACAGGCTGGGTGTGGCCACGCTGTTTTAGGGGGAGAAGAGTTTAGTCATGTGGATATGAATCATAACATGCCCTTTGGCTTCATGCCAGGCAACAGTCGCTGGTCTGTTGCATTTAGTAGTACAGCTGTAGCCAGTGGGACTTTTTAATAACAAGCTCCATGGACCAGTTAAGCAAACTGTGAAAAGCATCACTGGGTACCTTTTCATGAAAGCCCATAATATGTAGATAGTGGCCTGATCACCTTCAGGGGAAGAAAACAAGGTTTCCACAAAGGGCTTGGTGCTGTATCGAAGTACAGACAGTGTCATGAGGTTTTCCCCACACTTCCCAAACTTTCTCAGCAACCTAAGATTAAACATGCACAAAGAAGACGTAGCACTGTCCCTCCCAAATACCTTTCTGTGCCTGTGGGCATGTTCGAGGCTTGTTCAAGACATCTTGGCTTGAACCTGATCGGTTATCTTCAAGGTAAACACAAATAACTTCTAACCAGATGTGCTTTTACATGAGTAACCAAATGCGAGGGTTTGCATTGCCTAGGCCAGCCACCACCCTAAATAGGTCTTCAGACTGATAGCACACAGGTGATAACACACAGAATACATCTTTGCTCTTGTGTGCCATTTGTGTAAAGAATTTGAATGCTGGAAAGGACTGACTTGAAGACTCTGGTTCTTGCCAGCACCCTTTATTCATAGAGTCATAGGACCATAAAATGGTTTGGGTTGAAAGGGAGCTTAATCATCTAGTCCCATCCCCCCTGCCATGGGCAAGGAAACCTTTCACTAGCCCAGATTGCTCAGAGCCCCATCCGGCCTGGCCTTGAGCACTGCCAGGGATGGGGCATCCACAGCTGCTCTGGGCAGCCTGTGCCAGTGCCTCACCACCCTC
>JAVJGI010000014.1:8385719-8412648 GCA_035590275.1 Ibycter americanus | reverse complement strand
GCTATAAGGTCTCCCTGGAGCCTTCTCTTCTCCAGGCTGAACAACCCCATGTCTCCCAGCCTGTCTCCATAGGAGAGGGGCTCCAGCCTCTGATCATCTTTGTGGACTCCTCTGGACTCGCTCCAACAGGTCCATGTCCTTCTTATGTCGAGGGCCCCAGATCTGCACGCAGCACTGCAGGTGGGGTCTCACCAGAGCAGAGCAGAGGAGCAGAATCACCTCCCTCGACCTGCTGGCCATGCTGCTGGTGATGCAGCCCAGGATTTGGTTGGCTTTCTGGGCTGCAAACACATATTGTAGGGTCATGTTGAGCTTCTCATTAAGCAACACTCCCAGGTCTTTCTCCTCAGGGCTGTTCTCAATCCATTCTCTGCCCAGCCTGTATTTGTGCTTGGGGCTGCCCTGACCCACATGCAGGACCTTGCACTTGGCCTTGTTGAACTTCATGAGGTTCACTCAGGCCTGCCTCTCAAGCAGGTCAAGGTCCCTCTGGCTGGCATCCCTTCTCTCCAGCATGTCAACCACACCACACAGCTTGGTGTCTTGTTGTCATCAGCAAACTTGCTGAGGGTGCACTCAATCCCACTGTCCATGTCACCAACAAAGATGGTAAACAGGGCCAGTTCCAATACCAACCCCTGAGGAATCCCATTCATTACGGGTCTCCACTTGGACATTGAGATGTTGACGGTAACTCTTTGAGTGTGACCATCCAGCCAATTCCTTATCCACCGAGCAGTCCATCTGTCAAATCCGTGTCTCTCCAATTTAGAGACAAGGATGTCATGCAGGACAGCATCAAATGTTTTGCACAAGTCCAGGTAGATGATGTCACTTGCTCTTCCCTCATCCACCAATGCTGTAACCCCATCCTAGAATGCCATCAAGTTTGTCAGGCATGCTGGCTGTCACCAATCACCTCCTTATTTTCCATGTGCCTCAGCAAAGTTTCCAGGAGGATCTGCTCCATGATCTGGCCAGGAACAGAAGTGAGACTGACCAGCCTGTAGTTCCCCAGGTCTTCCTTGTTTCCCTTTTTTAAAATGGGGGTTATGTTTCCCCTTTTCCAGTCACTAGGAACTTTCCCAGACTGCCACGACTTCTCAGATATGATGGATAGTGGCTTAACCACTTTGTCCACCAGTTCCCTCAGGACCCACAGATCCATCTCATCAGGCCCCATGGACCTTTGCACCTTCCGGTTCCTTAGGTGGTCTTGAACTGGATCTTCTTCTACAATGGGTGTTTCTCCATTCTCCCAGCCCCTGCCTTTGCCTTCTGCAACTTGAGCGGTGTGGCTGGAGCACTTGCAGGTGAAGACTGAGGCAAAAAAGTTGTCCCGTACCTAAGCTTTCTCTGTATCCCAGGTGACTAAGTCTCTCCTGTTTCCTTCTGGAGAAGACACGTTTTCCCTAGTCTTCCTTTTATCACTGATGTACCTATGGAAGCTTTTTTTGCTGCTCTTGATGTCCCTGGCCAGCTGTAATTCTATCAGGGCTTTAACTTTCCTAACCTGATCTCTGGCTGCTCAGACAATTTCTCTGTGTCCCTCCCAGGCTTCCTCTCCTTGCTTCCACCCCCTGTAGGCTTCATTTTTGTGTCTGAGTTTGCCCAGGAGCTCCTTGCTCATCCATGCAGCCTCCTGGCCTTTTTGCCTGACTTGCTCTTTGTTGGGACACATCGCTCCTGAGCTTGGAGGGGGTGATCCTTGAATATTAAGCAGCTTTCTTGGGCCTCTCTTCCCTCCAGGGCTTTATCCCATGGTCCTCTACCAAGCAGATCGCTAAAAAGGCCGAAGTCTGCTCTCCTGATGTCCAGGGCAGTGAGCTTGCTGTGCACCCTCTTCACTGCCCTACGGACCTTGAACTCCACCATTTCATGGTCACTGCAGCCAAGGTTGCCCTTGAGTTTCACATTCCACACAAGCCCCTCCTTGTTGGTGAGAACAAGGCCCAGCATAGCACACGTCCTCATTGGCTCCTCTATCACTTGGAGAAGGAAGGTATCATCAACGCATTCCAGGAACCTCCTGGATTGCTTATGTCCTGCTGTGTTGTCCCTTCAACAGATATCAGGGTGGTTGAAGTCCCCCATGAGGACCCGCATTTGTGAACATGAGGCTGCTCCTACCTGTCTGTAGATGTTCCCTCCTGTTTCAGCTGTTGAAGGCCACTGAACATGGAAATCTGTGGGTACAGACTGGACAGAAGTATACCTAAGGGTCAGTGGATTGATTGGTCAGTCAGTAAAAGGCAAACGAGCAAACTAGCATCACTATAGTTTGTAAAATCAAATATTCAGATAAGAACATGCATGGCTGAGTTTGGTAGAAATGTCATACTTAATACACAGGAGAAAATTCATAAATGTCTTAGAGACAATTCTGAAACATTTCTGTTTTGGTTCAGCATTGTATGTTTGCCATATAAATGTCAGTTCTAGACGAGGGACAAGAAGAAATGATGCACATTGCATTTCAGAAAGCATGGCTGTTAGCATTCGCAACGAGCAATTCTGGTAATGCTAAATCATCTGGGGAGGTGAAGGCTGGCAGAAAGCTGAGAGAGCCATCAGTTCCTACTGAGCTCCAGCCCATGCGGAGATCCTGGGTGTCTAGCTACAACTGAATGGAGAGGAAGGGATTCTTGTTGAGACAGAGTGGAAAACACAGAAAAGCTTCTCTGTTCAGCTACAGATACAGGTTAGGAATATACAAAAAATGGTTTCTGGAGCACAGACATTAAAGTTTAGGTTCATACTGGACTTCAACCACCAAAATAATTATTTAGGTACAGAGGTTCAATACCGGAATGCCACAGGCAGCCTTGGAGCCGTGTCAGCTGCTGCATAACACTACACAAAAAGTCCTCATTAATGTTTAAGAAGAAATATTTTGGTGTATGAATAAAGCCTCCTACAGCCTGCCCCCACCTCATCGCTAGGGGTCTTTAATAAAGACAAAGTTCTGGTGGGACCCTCAGGATGGACATTCCTCTCTTCTTCCCAGAGCTCAGAGAGCATCTACTTGCTTGGTCTAGTACAAAAACCAGCCAGGACAGGACATTTGGGAAGTGCCTCCATTTCACACATGCTGCCCCTTACATGTAGCATCTTAGCATCACTCAGCTGGGGCAGGAGGGAAGCTCCCACGTAAACTCTTTCTCTGTCTGAATTCATCCCAATTCCAGGTGTGTGGTGTCCTCACCGGGGACTGCCTTAGCCACTCCAGCCTTTTGTAACTACTCCCACTTCGTACAATCTGTTATACTCAGAGCTGGCTCAAACAACTCTGCCTGACCTTAAAAATATTTCTTTATTTAATATAATGTGGGAAGTAAGAGAGATGAAGAAAGACCAGTTTCATAATAGCAAAGGAGATGATACTTGGAGCAGCCACCAGAGGTAACAGCAGCTGGAGAGCAAGTCACTGCTGTGAGAAGGCCTTTGAGTAGAGACATCTTGGGTGTCAAGGGAGTCCCCTAACCACATGGCTGTGGACATTTCCCATCCAGCATACCACCTTCTTCCTTTTCACAGCCTCAAAATGCTCCCTGTCCAGAAAACAGGCAGTCTAGGTAAATAAGCGCTGCTAGGAATCTGAGGGATAACTCCTTCAGTGCTGAGCCACATCTATACATTATCTTGAATCTAACCTCACTTTTCTCCTATTCCAGGCCCATGGTGTTCCCCTAGTTTCCCTTCCTTCTCTGTTGCTTCCTCTTATGAAAAGCCAAGGGGTTTCAAGGTACTGCAGCACTGGTGTGCATTTTATTGATAGTCAGTAAATGTGCTTTCATATGGGAAGGGTGACCTAGGTCCTTCATTCAGTAATTTCTTGATCCCTCTGAGTTATATAGATTAATATTCCAGCCTGGTCCTGCAGTCCAGTCTGAATCCAGTCTGAAATGTCTGCATCCTAACCACTCTTGCACGTACTTTTCTAAGAACAGGAGGAAATGATCTGCAAGGTCCCTGTTGGCCTTTGTAACACAAATACAAAAATATTTGCAGTCAAGTTAAGTAGTAGAAAATGCATCCAAAACGGTATTGAGTAACCCTGCTGGAGAGGAGGAGTGTCTATAGAGTCAGTGGGAATTGATATTGATGTCTCAAAGGACTTGGGAATACCAAGGACAAGGCAAACCAAAAAAGGCATAAGTAAATATTTAACTGAAGACTGCAAGAACTTTCCCTTTTAGGTAAATCACTCTTCATATCTGAGTTCATCCCAAGGTGAAAAGGACAAAGGGCAGTTAAGTGGGCATCACCCAAGTAATTCCAGAAGCAAACAGCGTTGCTTCTGGGAAAATCATTAACAAGGAGTGAAAAGCAGTTTGAAAAAGATTTGGGTAACTGATGACACTGTCTTATAGATGAGAAGTGAGTGTTCTGTTAACCACATCTGACTTGAAAGAGCCTGCTCCCTCTGACAGATGCCTCTGCAAGCACTTTCCACAAAGAGGCAGAGATAGGTGTGTTTGGAAGAAAGGGCCCTAAGAGATGCATCCGAATCCCATCCCTTAGGGAGATGACAGTGAATTTTGCTTCCTGAAATTAGTGCTATTCCAGTTCATTCTGAAGCACATGAATATATATCCATCCATACATGAAATTCCATGCAATTCCTCTGTTGCATCCACATCCAGGCCCTGACAAAGTATCTGGATGGTCCCAGGAGAAGAAATACGAAGGCAGACAGGTAGGTCCGTGTCTTGCCACCACTGAAATCAATTGGAAGGTTATTGCTGCCTTTGATAGGAACTGGAGTTCACCTTCTAGAGACCTAGTTCCTTTTAAAGCCTTTCAGATGGCAAAAAAACCCTTAATTTACTACTGCTGGTTTTAAAGCTTCACAAATGGCACTTTTACAAGGACTTATTTCACTATAATGAAAAACTCTTCTCCTTGACTTTAACATTAAGCATTGTGCAAACTCATTCTGGCTGAAAAGACTGGTCATTTTTTTTGTTGGATAGTTCTTTATGACAAACAACTAAAATATGCATCTGGAGCTCTTGGGCTTATGGGAGTTAAATCATTAAACTATTTTTATGGGAAAAAAATTATGAGTACAAAAAAAAAACCTCTACACTTCTGCTCTGAGGGAAAGTTCATTCAAGTGTACAGTATCCAGGGCACACAAACCCACTGTTTAAACATATATATGCCTCAGATGCACTATTTACACATATATTTGTCACACATTTGTGCACGTGTTTGTGTGTGTAATGTTTACGTGTCTTCTGTCGCATTTGGTCACATTTACTTTTGTATCCAACAGCCCAGTTTGAACCGGGACCCACTGGCTTTTGAATAGGTAAGGATCAAACTTCTTAAAAGCAGAATACAGAATGACAGAGCCTTTTTCACACCAGATGATGCTGTGTAAACACAAGGCTCAATTCAGTCATGAGAAGGATTTGTACTGGGCAACTGAGTATCCTGCAGCTTTGGTGCTTCCCTAAATTCAGGGACAATGCAATAATTACTTTTAAAATTACCTCTGCATCATAACTGAATTAAGATGTTAAAAAAAGGCCTAGTGACAGTTAGCTGCTTTCCTGGCTCAGTAGGGTCCCACAGACTTTTACTAGTCCCTTACTAACAGAGCAGTTGAGTGATCTCACCGTACACCAGCAATGCTGATGACTGCTTGCTTGGACACACTGGGATGGAAGGTATCACACAGGGTACATGAATGCTAGAAAACATCTGCTGGAATGACTTAGCTGAACTCAAATATCTGCCTGGAGCACAAAAAAAGGGGGAGGTTACTAAACTACTCAGAGCATAAACCATAAAGGGAAAGGTTAATAATCCCTAACTCTTCCTCCACTTAAGGGGATTACGATTTATTTACATGGCATGTTTTATAATACATGAGGGATACTTTGAGATCTGGGCTTGGGTTAAACAAAAAGAGTATAGCTGTTGGTATGAAACTCAATCGTCTCTCTTGTTCTCAGGGCAGTTTTATAATATTCATATTCCTTATTAATAAAGGGTCTAAAGAAGGAAAGAAAAATGGCTTTGGGAAGTTGCTCAGTGTGTGTTATAAGGAAAGCCTGTGGAATATATGGGGAAATAACTGACTGTAGACTATCAGTGCCAAAACCAAAACAGTGGTGATTTATATGACTATCTGAATAAAAGCAGCATGGTTACTGGGACTTTGCCACCCGTCCGCTAAGATGCACCTCAGGTTTATTTCAAGCCTGTCTGAACAGCTAACCAACACACATTTGCTGGACCTCCTCTCATAGTGCCATGGAAAGGATCCACTTTCATGTTAGGGTCAGTTAACACATTTTGTCTTGCAGATATGACAGGTGAATATATGCTTTATATTGGTGTGCACAGCAGCTCAGCTGATTCATTAAGCTGTAGTAACACAGCCCATTTGTTGCATTCCTGTACTCAGTCAGATGCCTGAAATGGCAGCCCCCGTGTTCCTCCCCGAAGCCCAAAGCTCAAAGCCTCAGTTCTGTTCTATGAGATGAAACCAGGTACTTTGACCTCTGGGCAAGGATGCCCATATGACAGAGCCCTTAGTAATACTATGATCTTCATCTCTCCTTCCCTTTTCCTTGCTCTTTCCCTAGCAATAAGGTGAAGCTACTTGATATATCTCAATTGACTGGTCTTTGTGCACTCGCTTACACTGGGTCTCTGTATCAGCACTTTCCATGCCCTAGTCCTCCTTTAGGTGTTCTATTGAATTCTTCAGGGCAATGTATAGAAACTTACTCTCTGTATCTTTACCTTTCCCTTTTCCCTCTCCATGCATTTATCCTGCCATCTGTCACCATCCTCTTGTTCTGTACCCTTTCTCGATAGGTATCAGAAGCATTTGGCTCAGAAATAGGCTCAGACTCAGTGTGCTCATTGTTTCTTGATGTATTCAGATAGTCGTGTTGGAGCCAGGAAACAGTAGGAAGGAGCAAGGCATGGAGAAAAGTAGAGGTGAGGAAAACAATAGTCTATGCTGCGCCAAGCTGCTTGCCTCTGTGTAAATCACATCTTAGGGCTTAAAGCATGCAATGGACTTTGCTTCTTATAAGTAAGTGGCATACTCACCCAGGAAACGATCTGTAAAAATACGATCTCAGTACCTGCTGGTTCCTTTATCCTGAAGTCTCTTAGAAGTTCACCTCTTGGAACAGATGTTGCCTTCAAGCTATAGTAACTTAAAATTTCACCACATGAACAAACATGGGGCTCAGAGCTCTACCCTAGAGAAAGCAGGCACTGAACTAAAGGAGAGCTGCTGACAGCTGTTGGTGTCATGGCACTGTATGGCTTAGAGTTTAGGTTCCCTCTGGCAGGAGTTGGTGGCTCAGGCAAACGTGGGTAGCTATACACCAAGAGGCTAATTGTAGGCCTGTTTTACAGTGAGTTCCAGTGTTTGGAAGCAGTGGAGCAGTCACTATTAAAGATTTTTTTTCTTCAGTGAGATAAAAAAGATCTTAATTCTTATCTAATACTAGGAAAATCTTTAAGGAAATAAGTAAGGAACTCTGCTTCTGACAAGTTATCTTACTAAGTCAAAACCCAGCCCATTTGTATGTGAATTGAATGTTACTATAACAGCAATTTCTCTAGTATGATGTTTATCTAGAGACAGGAAAGTGATCCAGATAATATGATTTATCAGTCTCCTAAGCGTGTTCCTGATGGGTGTACATTAGTGCTCTGTCCACTATAGCTGAAACTCCGACAAGGGCTGGAGTTTCCTCTGATTCCTATAGGTAACAGTTTCTCAGCCTAGTAGTGCTTCTTGCGTGAAAGCTGTTTGTTCTGTTTTGTAGTTGTGTGCTTTATTATTACTGATTTTTTATTATTCACCATTAATCTATTCATCCATCCCTATACTATTTTCCAGTAATGCATTATGCAATGTTTACAACATCTGGGATTTGGTATTTGTTCTCCCATCCCTTCCCCGCGGGTAAAGGCGAACACACTGCAGCACACTCCAGAGGGAACTGGGACAAAGTGTGTTCAGGTTTTTGGGTTAGTTTTATTTTCTTATGAATGTTCATAATCCTGTGGATTTGTATGAGAGACGTTTCTGCTTCTTTTTGTTTCATTATTTGAGATAATACCGGTTTAGTGTCCCTGCCTTTCAGACATTTGTGGCATTCAGGCTTTGTCCAGTTAATGAGACGAGCGTATCACCTGCCACCAGCACACAAGGCTGGCTGGGGGTTACGGAGGTGTTGGGGCTCCAGAGACCCACGTCCAAAGTCCAGCTCTGCCACAGCTTCCTACACGGTCAGGGGTGAATCACTGTGTAACGGGAGGGAGCAGCATCCTTCTCCCACACGCTCCCTGCCTCGCTTTATACCCCATACGTTTTCAGAGGACCTTGCAGCATATTTTTACAGCCCTGAGCTTAAATGCCAGTCTTATCTCAGGCATTTGAGCTAGTTATAGTCAAAACAGGACAGCAGCAAGACCTTTTGGTAGCCGAGGTTCACTTTTTCAAGCCACTTGGGGCCCTCCTCCCTTCTCCTGTCAGCAGCCACATCCTTCAGTTACTGCTCCTGATCCACAGCACTTCTAAACCTTCCCAGCACTCTCCCCGCTCTGGGTAGAGCTCCGTTAAGAGGATGTGGTTCTGCTTTAAGGAATTATTCCCATGAGAATTTTTTTGTCAGAGTCTCAAAGAAATCCTCTGGCTCTCCCAGATGGCACGCACTCATCTGACACACTCAGGAGCAAAGCAAGTTCAGTGCAAGCCGAGCTCACAGATGCAAGGCCAGGCTACCTATACCAACCCCGTGTTTTTGTCTCCAGGTAGGCAAGATGAGGACCTGTCCCAGTGATGAACTAACCTAGACAAAGGGGTGGAGAGAACAGGACAGTGCATACCTACTTCTCAAACAGCTGCAAACAAAAATGCCTTCTTCCATCTTGTTGTTTGTTTTGTCCATTGATTGTTTCTCCCCACTGGCCTTTTCACATCTATAAAAAGAGGTGTGATCTCTGTTGCTGTATCTCTGCCAGGCTTGTAGGCAACACACAGCCCCCATCCAGCGTCGTTTTCCTGGATATAGCCTGCCAAAATGGAAGGAATGAGTCAGTGTTGTGCAGAGTCAGAACAACACCATTAACACCTATTTCATGTGTGTTCCTGTCTCCTCATCTCGCACATGAGGGGGTTGAATTGTTGGGGCTGTCAGCACGCAGGTTCCTAGGTGTCCTATACGCTGTCTTACCTGTGCATTAGTACTGATAGGATCCATACACATACATTCAGAGGTGCAGACTTGCCCTTTAGTCTAGTTAGGACAAATCTCCTTGTTGGCACCTCTTCAAAGGCTGCTTCCCAGCTCCAGTTTTGGAAGACTGCTAAAACTGGTCGTGGGAGAGACCCCATGACACCCTCCTGCTGCAGTCACAGGCTTGTTTTCTGAAGCTGAACGTTAGTGTCCTGCCACGTTGGATACCTGGCACTGGGAATGCAGATGCGATCGTGCCCGGGGCGATGCTTGTGCACTACAAGCGGTTTCCTATAGGTGGAGTGATTTGTTTAATGCTTTGTGGTAGCTCTTCACGTTTGCAGGTTAATTTGGTAGGCGCAGCATCCATCACTCTGGGCGATCGGACAAACTCATTTCAAAACAAGTTTATGGCCTATAATAATAAGAAAAAAATTGTCCTCAGCGTTCAGACAGTGGAAGGAAAATTTCCTATTAAAGGAAGTTATGAAGACAGTGGAATTGCTGCAGGATTAATGATGGAGACTTAAAGCAATATTTCAGCTGTTTCTAATCACTCGTCTCCCTCCAGTATCCCAGGGACTCAGGATGGGCAGACCCTGTGGTCACAGCTTTGTTTGCGATTTAGAGGGGGGAAAAAAGATCTAGTAGTTCACGCTTTCTGTACTCCAAGAATCCTCCCTTCTCTTCCTTCAAAGCTCGTCTCCAAACCCACTGGCAAAGCTGTTGCTCCCACCCTCTGTTAACATCCAAAATCTTTCGCATGACAAAAGCATTCCCTATCTGACGCTAAAGAGTCCCTGTTGTTGTGTGTTGCAGCTGTAAATGTCTTGGGCTTAGGCCCATGAGCATGTTGCTGAGGGGTTAGTTGGGACTTGGGTTTACAGAGCATGGGTCACATCCTGGTAACTGCTGCAGCATTCTTCACGTGAAACGCAGCCTGACTGCAGGGAGCTTGTTCCCCGGTGATGGGGAATGAAGCATGTAAAGGGTTGTTACCACAAAATAGCTGAAGTGTTGCAAGTTCACCGCTGGTGAACCTCCCAGTCAGTTGTTGATGTGACCATATCCTGTTATTGTGTTCCCCAGCGCAAATCTCAAATATTCAAGTAGGACTTTTATCAAACAAAATTGCCTCAAATAATAGGTAAAACAATCCAAAGGCATTTAATATTCTGCTTTAGCCTTGAAAAGGAATAGTTCATCATAAACAAGACTGTATTTTGAAACTTAACTTTTGACTCTGATAAGTGACTCCAATGTCATTGTTCTGGGTGCGGACATAAAATACCAGATCTAGCTTTGGTCCTTCCAGCCCATGGAGTGTCCGCACAAACACACTTCCCATACAGGGTCTTTTCTGAGGTGTGATTCATGGCAAGCTAAAAAAAAGTTCATGGGCAGGTAATGGCTGATATTTATTGGCATGAGGAAAGAGTAGCTGAAAGGACTATTAAACCAATTCATAATAAACTATTCCTGCTGGTCAAGGCTCATTAAGTTTTTTATTAGTCTTGCCTGCAATTTTCTGTATGTAGGGTTTGCAGATGATCTTCAAGCTGAGCCAAAATATGTATAGTGAATTATTCTGACCGTGCCCAGAACAGCTTTATATGTTTGCATGCATGCCTGTAAAAAGTGCCTTCTCATAACCTGTATGTGAACATTGCCAGATGCATTTGCCACATCGTAAAATACAGAACGTCATTCACCTCCGGGGATTAGAGGCAGCACGATTTAATGACAGGGACTGAATATGCTGCCCTTGATCATGGTGGGCCTATGCCCCAAGCCATCTGTTAAAAGGATTTTATACCAGCAACAATGGCCCTAGATTAACCCAAACAAAAAAAAGACAATGCAACATCACAGGCTTCCACACAAAGCAAAGTCTAAACTGTACGCAGCAGAGTTCTATGTACATCAGTTGAGAGACACCTCCTGTTACAGTGTGCAGCTTCCCAACTTCTCGTACAGTGCCACAAGGATTATTTCTATTCATATCTACTGCACTTGCAATCAGAAGACCTATGGCACTCGGCACTGGAACAGTTCGACAGAAAAGATGATTATACCCAAGAACCTATTGAAAATCCAAATGGGAAAGGTCGCCTTGGCCTTAGGGCACTAAGCTGGACAGATGAAACTCCTCTGTTTTGACACAGACTTCCCACGTGATCCTCAGAAAGTCACTCTTCAGTTATGGTGCAGGTCCCCTACTGAAAAATGGGAAACACGGGAAGCTGGAGCAAGAATTACCAGGTAGATGATGGGAAGCGTTTTGACACCATGGTTACAGAGGGCTCCTCAGGAGGAATACACAGCTGATGTAAACAGGACCATTTCAGCCTCAAGTTGTTCAGTTCCAAATCCTGGAAAGAGACAGTGTGTAAAAGGGCCAAGTTCAATATATACTCAATATTTCACTGCTCTATTTTTTGGCAGCCGCTTTGGTGATCAATATACTGTAGAGCAGGACTGTCACTCCCTCTGAAAGTCATTAGAGTAATGCATGACTCTGCAATCTTTCCAGCACGTTATGTGTTGCATAGCTTACTAGCAATCACATATATTCCTTACTCTTGCCTCTCCAGAGTAAAACCTGAAATACATTTTCTCCTGATAAAGGTCAGGGAACCAGTTTATATGCAAACTTTGACATTGTGGTCTTTGGGGGATTTGAACAGCATGTAATACAAAGTTCAAATTTTTTTGCTTGGAGGTAAACTTACCGAAATACTAATACTTTTTTGTCTTAGTCACGTCATTAAGTGGAAAGCACTGGCCATTAATCTCTGCATTGGAGATCAGACCATGAGAGGAGCAGATATGGTGGTCCTTAACGACTGAAATTTGATCAGTCATTGTAATTGCTGGAATAAAAACATGTTCCGAAAGAGAAACAGAGATGAACAGGACTAATTCGGACTCACCACCTCCCTCCATGTTTCTCTCCACAGTACCATAAACAGAGCCTACCGTGGTCTTCATTCCAGGGTTTTTGTTTCTCAACTAAGATATTGGATCATCTTGTTCCAAAATGGGATATTGGTGGCAAACTGAATGTCACAAGCCAAGTAGGATAACAGAACACTGCTGTCCACATTGGTTTAATTTTATAAATTCTGGGACTCAGGAAATGATTAGGACCTTAACAGCCCAGCTTCAGCTTCTCCACAGTGTCTGTTAGCTTTTCCCACACCTGCCACTGATTTTTGTGCCATGCTGTTCCGTGATGCTTGCAGGGAAATGCCAACTGCTTGCAGCTGGGCAGATGGTCAGGAGAGGCATCTCATTTCTCTTCCACTGATTTTATGCTTACTTCATATAATTGACTCTTTTGTAATTTCTTGAAACTGTTTGATTGTGCATTCTTTAGAGCTACGTAGTCCTGTGGTTTCCTGTAAAATCTTTCTTTCTTCAGTTCCTTCTGATTGTTTGTTACAACCACCTTCTGCAATCTTCCATAAATCAGGTAGTGAGGTTGGAAGGGGACAAGGATCATTTCTGACTTGGTTCTTTATATGTCGTCCCCATAATACACAGAGCACCCATAGGCTTAGGCTGGATGTCCCACCATGCAGAGTAGTGTTCCTTCCCTGCTATGGTGCAAAACATCCTAGCAGCTGTCCTACCTGAGCAAAATAGGCAAGAACAAAAAATACTGAGACTTTTACACTTAATTCTTTGTGCCCTAACAATAAGATTTTGACCTGGCTGTATTGTGTTGTGAACTTACACGTTCTCATGGAGAAGGGCAGCTCTGAATACTGGGCAGAGAGATCCCTGAGCAAGCCCTAAATGCTGCACTGAGTGCTGAAATGATGCTGGGGTCAGGGCAGGATGCTTGGGCACTGCAATTTTTGCAGAACATCAGAAGGAGACACACATCCAATCTGTCTAATGGAAGCACATAATCGGCTAGAGTAGGTTTTAGAAATTTAGGATGTAAGGTAGCTGCCTAAATTACCCAGGCTAAACCCCAGCCAGATTCTCAGTAATCATAAGACTGAGGGCCAATTCTGCCCCAGGTAAGTATAATTTACAGTTTCTTCTCCATCTGCATTATCTGTTTTAAACTCTGCTGCAGTGCAGATGTGGTGTGCTGTTAATATCAGATGCTCTACATCCATAAGATGGCTGCAGATCTGCAGAGGGTGACTCCCACCATTTCATTAATGAGGTCTGTTGCAATAATTCAGGATGATTCTACACACCAGGAGACCTTTATTATTATCAATTATTTATTAGTATCTCATATGATAAAGCTGAATCAAGCCACACAGAAAAATTTTAGTGAAATCATTGTTTCAAACTTCTTCACAATATGAAAAATAAAAAAAGCCATCTTTAAGTAGGACATGGAAACAGTGATGGGTTCAAATGATTATCCAAATTAAGGAACAGAAATCTGAGTTTCTGATACTCTGTCATAGCGCTAAGCAAAATGTCACCAGGGTGTTTGACCCCAAATGCCCCAGTTTCTCTTTGAAAAAGATCCTGTATCTCTCATGATGTTGTGAATCTTAATTGACTAATACTTTCAAAGCACTTTGAGCTGCTCAGATGAAAGACTTTTGTAAATGCTAAGTATTATTACATGTAAAGTTCATGTCTGGAGCAAATTTTTAAAACAAACCATATGAAAAGCAGAATTAAGGGTGGAAATGCTGATTCAGCCATTAATTACTTCACATCAGAGAGTGGGCTGAGGGTCTCCTTTTATGTTGTTTATTTCAAACAAACAACTCTGGGAATCTCCTGTGGAAATGAAATGTAAAAACCAAAGCCCTTTCATGGGTATTTTTGGTTTATCTCCACATGAATCTTAAACTCATCATGTGGAGAGAATGTGGAACACATTTCCCCCCTCCTCCCTCCGTATCCACTCATTTTCCCACAATGAATAAAATCCATTTTCTTGCACAGTTTGTCTGCTTGCTCATTCAAGGGTAACAAAATAACTCAGAAAGCAGGAACACCCTGTCCCTGAACCCTGTTGAAAACTAACTAAATAAATAAAAGAAAAAGAGAGATGACTCGGAGGGTTCCCAGGCAAACCTGCCACATTTAACATGGTGTATATAGTGACCACCAACACACGAGCCCCGGAGCTGCCAATTCCTTAGCTATTGCTCAGCAGTGAGTAACAAACCCTAGCTCAGTGACTCACACAGGCTCCAAAACACAGCTGAGCGTGTGTCGATAAGCATCCAGGTTTTAGAAAATGTGAGTGGGAAGGGGAAGATCCCTTGTGTCTGTATTGGAACGGGGGAGAAGCCTGGAAGGCTCTAAGGGCGCTTGGGCGCTTTAGTTGCAGCTGTTGGTATGCAGGCTATCATACCAGCGGTTCCCAGCACATTCAGTCCTCCAAAGGAATTTTGCTTCTGTATTTTGTCATCTCTTCCACCCTTCTTCCAGCACACGCATAAGCCTCCCTCTTTTTCAGATTTCATCCTTCACTCACCAAGATTTTGCTGCTAGAGATACAGCATCTAACCAGGAGTCAGCTGTCAGCTGAAACCCTTCTCTAGCCGCAGGAGCTGCTTAGAACTGCTTAGCTTTTCGCAGCGAATACTGATGTGAACACGCAGTGAAGGAGGCAGCTAGCTTCAGTGAGAGGAAAATGATCTTTGCTCTAACTCAGTTTCTAAACCGTAGTGAACCAGGCACGCAAACCAGCCTTGTCACAAGTGATCTCTAAGGATTAATCCTAATCACTTTTGTCTATTTCAGTATTAGAGGATGGCTTGAAGATATGCCTCCATGCTTTAGGATGAAAGGAGTCAGGCACTTGCCAGTGATTCACGGCCCCTTAAACTCAGCTTAGGATGGCAGAAAGTGCCCTCTGGAGACTTCTTTCTCTCTTTGCTCAAAATCAGACTCAAGATTAGACTGTTCACCTCTCTTGGACTAGCCATCCCATTTTCAGGGGTTTAACAACATCTAATGTCTTAGGAGCATGTTATATGGTTTTGGGCTTCAAAAGGTCCTTCCCTCATTTTCTTCTGTTACACAAAGTTTTATTACACCACATTGACAATTTGACACTTGAGCAAGTGATGGTTTGTCTTGCAATAAAGAGATGGTTTGTCTTGCGATAAAGAGATGGTATTACTTTCCTCTTTTGTGATCTGCTGGTTTGGTTTGGAGAATTAGTTCCACTAACACTTGCTTGCTCTCTGTGCTGAACCCTTCTATATTCCGCTAATCAAGTATCAGAGAGGAGGGTACTGAAGCGTTGTTCATGGCCATGTTGGCATTCAAAGCTCCGTTTCAGTGAAACATCCACTTGTCTTGGTTTATCCCCAGCCAGCAACTCAGCCCCACGCAGCCCCTTGCTCAAGCTCCCCCAGGTGGGATGGGGGTGGGAATCGGAGGGGTAACAGTCAGAAAACTCGTGGGCTGAGATAAAGACAGTTTAATGGGTAGAGCAAAAGCCACACACACAAGCAAAGCAAACCAAGGGATTCATCCAGCGCTTCCCTTGGGCAGGCAGGTGCTCAGCCATCCCCAGGGCAGCCGGGATCCGTCACACAGAACGGGGACTCGGGAAGACAAACGCCGTCACTCCCAGCGTCCCCCGCTTCCTTCTGCTTCCCCCAGCTCTATATGCTGAGCATGACGCCATATGGTATGGAACATCCCTTTGGTCAGTGGGGGTCAGCTGTGCTGGCCGTGTCCCCTCCCCGCTCCTTGTGCCCCCCCAGCCCCCTCGCTGGTGGGGTGGGGTGAGGGGCAGCAAAGCCCTTGGCTCTGTGTGAGCGCTGCTCGGCCACAGCTACCACAGCCCTGCGCTATCATCAACACTTCCCAGCACAAATCCAAAACACAGCCCCACAGCAGCTACTGTGAAGAAAAAACCCAGCCAAAACCAGCACACCACTGTCACATAATATGAGCAAATACTCCACCCACATACTGCTGCTAGGTACAGGATTTATCCTGTGGAAATGTTTTGATCTTAGCAGGTCTTCAGATTTTAGAGATGATCTATAATTTGTGCATGCGCTTTGAAGGTGGCATGTCTCTACCTTTCTCCCCCCCTATTCCTTCTATTGCTGGCCGTAGTGATGTTGGGGTACAGACAAATAGTTTTACATTGATTTCGATATGAGTTTCGGACGTGAAGTTATTTTGATGTCAGGTTGCTTTTTGTGATTCTAAGGGAGCGTGTCCTCATTTAAGAACGGCTCACGGCAATCTCTGCTGCTTGCAGATTTCTCTGTGTAGGTGATGAATTGCCTCCACTCAGCCCTGGAGAATGAGCTTATTCATCAGCATTGCACATGCCAATAGGTGTTAATGGAGTTATTGCGAGCTCCCTAGGGGTGGACCTTTGGCTTGCTGTATCCTTCCCTCCAGTTCTAGAAGTAACACAAATTAGTTCATTGCTTAAGATTCTTTATGGCAGAAATTAGCCATTTTGCGCAGTTCCCCATTACAATGATCTGTGCTTTCTGAATGTAGTAGATGGCAATTCACAAAGCATTAACTTTCACGTGCGGCATTTTCCATGGGTTAAAAAGGTTTTTGGAAGCCTCTTAGACTTCTGCATGGATCCAAGAGCTGTACGGATGCACTGGCAGTGTTTGCACATTACAGCTACAAGTAGAGACTGTTCTTATTTTTGCCTGCTAATTCATTCATCCCTTTTGCAAAGTCAAAATTCCCCACTGCGACCTGAAGAATGTCTATTTGCAAAAAAATACCAACCCAAACTAACTTTTGCCAGGTTCAGTGTTATGATTGCTGTTTTCTCTCTTTCCTTTAAAAGAATCTCTCCCTGACACATTGGTCTGGCAACTTGTGCTGCAGAAGTTTACATCGGCAGAGCCAGCTGTCTGCCCCCTTTGGCACAAGTTAATTTCTCAGAGCAGAGTCAGCAGAAGCGAAGATCCACCCAGTCCCCAGCAGCTCCAGTGCTAAGTCTATAGCTTCAGCTGGAGCTTGGCAGGCCACGCTTCTCAATGATGGGCAGCAGCTCTGGTTAGAAAATGAATACATTGATTAAAATTCCTTTCTATGGTTGGCTCATGCATGCAGGCTCCATGATATAGAGTATCTGAGAGAGATTTCTTAGTAAACTCTCTAGATTAATTGACTTTTAGCAGTGCAAGCTTTCCTGTGCTTCTATTAAATGGCCTTTTAAAGCGTTAATTTCCTATTTTCTGGTTTTCTTGTCTCTGTAATAAATATGTCTTCATAACTATAAGCACTCTGGAAAAATGCTGTGTTTGGAATGAAGTGATCAAGTCAGTGATACAAGCCTGCTTGTATCTTCTGCTAGTGTAAAGAAGAGGAATACTGATGTCAAAAAAAGCTATAATGATTTACATCAGTCAAAAATATAGGCCCATTGACTTCAAAAATGTTTGTCCTGATTTATTTTAAGAGTCCTAAGAGACTCAAAGTCTCCCAAAATCAGTCCCAAAGGCATTTTGGAAGTTTATCTTGGAGGTTATAGAACTGACTGAAGACTTGATGAACAGATAAAATTATTGCAAACCTTTGTATTGCCAAAAAAAAGCACTTAATGACAAAACCAGCAAACATTTCTGTGTTACTTATGTAAATAGCATGCTTTTATGCCACATAATTTACAAAGCCTGTCACTTTATTTTTTCTTTAGTCATTATGTCGGACTCTGCAAAACATTTAGGCTGACTTTACACCCAGGATCTTTAAATGGCAGTGAGACCGAGAGCTCCGCGCCAGGTACGAGAGCGTGCCAGCGGCTCAGTACATCTGCACCTATTCAGCGGCGCAGCTGACCTTTCCAGCTACTTCTCACTTTCGGTTGTTTGCTTTCCTTATCAGTCCTGTATCTCATCAATATGTCTCTGAAGAGCTCTGCCATGCGTTAGCTGAATGCACGGCAAAGTTCAGCGGGAGGCTGCTGCCCTCTGTAAACTGGTTATCACTCAGAAACTTCGTGCCCGTGTTTTCCCTTTGCTACAGATTTTAAAGAAAGCACGCTTTCGGATACAGCACCAACAAGGTGATTTTACTCGGAGACCATCGTTGCAATTTTACTTGATAGCTACTGATTGTTAATTGCAGAGCTAATATAATTATACAGAGGCCAGTTGACTTTAAGTGGATTTCTAAAAGGGCTTTGTACTGTACTGGCCCCAGTTTCTCGAAGAGCCTGAGAAATCTTCAACAGATGAATTCTTCCAGTCCTTACTCTTACTACGGTTCATACTGGAGAATTGCCCACTGAGGAAGATGCCCTTTGGGACAGGGGTGAGTATAAAGAGTAATACATAAATATAGCACTTGGAAAATGCTCCGTTTAACATTAAAAAGGCTTGTCTTCTAGGAATGAGATTCAAAAACTGAAGGAATGACAACTGCCTGGTTGCAGAGAAAAGGGTGAAGAAACACTTTTCTGCATGCAGGCATGCAGGTTTCTTCATTGTATTTTCTCCTTCATGATATTTTCTCTTTCATGATATACAGATTTACTTGGATCTGCAGGCATTTTCATACTGTTCATTTATGTACAACCTGGTATTATTTTCTCATTTTGCAATATTAAAAAATATCTATTTTCAAACCTCACCTTTTCACACATGTAAGCAAAAGATTTAAAAATCACATTGGCAAAGAAGCCGATGAATACAATGTTTATGAAGCGTGAATTATCATTTCTCATTAAAAGCTTCTCACACAGTTTTGTCCTTTCACTGTATAAACTCGCACTGCCCTAGAAGACTTAGGAATCTTGTAAAGACTGAGGAATGACCTAAAATAATTAGAATCATAGAATCATAGAATGGTTTGATTTGGAAGGGGCCTTAAAGATCATCTAGTTCAACCCTCTTATAACGAGCAGAGACATCTTCAACTAGATGAGGTTGCTCAGAGCCCCGTCCAGCCTGACCTTGAATGTTCCCAGGGATGGGATATCTACCACCTCTCTGGGCAACCTGGGCCAGTGTTTCACCACCCTCATTGTAAAAAATGTCTTCCTTATATCTAGTCTGAAACTATTGACCTGATAAAGTCAAGTGCTAACTGCAATTTTGTGCAACTGAAAAAGATTGTTCAAAAGCATGTTATGCTTATTTTTGTGGCAGCAAGTCATCATTTAAACCTCCTTTGACCAAACTCTGGTATGATGATAAATATTTTATTGCTTTAAAGCCAGACAGGATGGTTAAAACTTTGGTTACCGTAAATTATCAAACTTGCCGCATATCAGCTGTATATGTACGTGTTCCCATGTCCTGACAAATGTGAGCTATTCAGAAAGAGGTTAACCCAGCTATCTGTATGCTTACCCCAGGCAGCCTGAAGGTAATACAGATCACTGCAGTGTACTTTCACTTGTAATTAACCCACATCAAACTGCCTTCACAGCAGCAGTGAGTGAGGATGCGCATGGGTGGATTCGCTGACGCCGTAATTTTACCCCTCAGTGACTTGTATAACAGCTCTTGTTCATGTGTCTGAGTCTTTGATCACCTCCTTGACTTCTTTTATATCACAAGGCATTATCAGGACATCTTACCTTTTTTTGTGAGCTGCAAAGTCTCACTCAGCATCATTTTAATGAATCCATATTATTAATGCAATCTTTCAGTTGCACAAAGTTTTCTGGCAAAAATAAAGGTTCAGGTCAGACTTGTAGCACATTACTAGTTAGAAGGTTGGTTGTGCTCCTTCAAATAACAAACTGACTTCTAAGAGGAAAGATTATCCACCTCCTTTTTGTCTTCAAAACCTTCTGTTTAGACATGTATGATGTTACTCAAAAACAGTGTCATCATGCTAGATGTAAAAATGTACTTTTGCACTGTATAGAGAACTATTTTTGAGATTAAAATGTGCTTAAAATTTATAGCTGCACTATAGCAGTGTTCAAGTCCTATTGAAGCCAACTGTAAAACCTATGCCAATGGCAAAAGCTTTTATGGGAGGAAGCTCAAAGCCTATGCCAATGGAAAAAAATCAGTTTTAAAATAAATCAACATCGTATGCTTGTTTATCACTATAAATTGATTCTGTTTAGTAGAAATTAAGATGTTAAATAGTGTATTGTCTTTGCTGTTCTGCCCATTTCTCTTCAAGAATTTGGACAGAGGATCCTGTCTGTGGACTACAGGGTTAATGTACTGATTAGGACATCTGTAGTAAAACAGAGGAAAACAAAAAAACCAAAAAAACAAAAAAAGCGCCAAAATTTATATTAGAGAGGACAGGAGAATTTATTGACTGAAGTGTGTTTATCTTCATGCTCATTTTTAATTTTAAGAGGTATAAGTATAAACTATCATCATTATCACTTAAAACTAGCCAAAGCCAGGGAAGAGGTCCAAAGGTCTGATTAAGGCCTTAACTGCACAACTGCAAATGGTTTTTGTCTGGACGACAGTGAAGTCTCTCGCTGCTGAAGAATAACATCGTGAGAGCATATGTCAAGGAAATAAACTGTGACAAAGGGAGCCTAGTGATAGATGACAAAGTAAGCAAGGGACTGACAGCCAGGACGTATGAATCCTGTTCCCAGCTCCATCACTGTCTAAGTATGTGACCGTGAACAAGAACCCTCTGCATGTCCCTCCATCTCTAATGCGTATGAGAAAATATGGAGCTAGTACAGTGGCATTAACCATGCTTATATTAAAAAAAAAAAAAAAAAGGCTTTGAACTTTGCTGCATGGGACAGGCTGTAGTAATAGAGATTTTTAAGACCAGAGAGGATTGTTACCCCATTGCAGGAATCTGCTATTTTATGGTGGCATGCAATCATCTGTGGCATTTTGTCTGTAACCTTAGGTCTTGTATTTGTTAGAGGTACACAGAAGGGCTCTGGGGCTGCTGCATCTGGAGCAGACTTCTGCGAATCCTTGTGGATTATCAAGTATATAATTGCTTGCAGTTGGGAAAGGCTGGCATGATTATCCCTGTGGTGCCTTCAAATCTCGTGGCCTGACCCAGGCTGATACCCTGTATATGCCATATAAATTGAGCCCATAACTTCTAACTGAGCTGATGCATAGTTATCTATAATGTATGTATTTACTACATATCATTATTCCACAGATATTGTCTCTCCATACATGTATGCATAAATATACATTCTATATAGCAGTATGACCAAGAAGAGCAGGGTAAATGCTACAGCAGATGAAAATGTTGTATCACCTTCTACATGGGGAGCTGTCTATGATCCAGTTGTCTCCAGACTCTCCTATAGCATTTATAGTTTTTCTTGCCACTGTTTGTTGTACAGAGGGGTCCCGACCAAAGCTTACGGCCCCTGTTATGTTAGGCTTCTTGCGTCAGTATCAATTTAAACAGTCTGCATGAATGGATAGTATACAGTCTCTGCAAAATCTAATAAACCAGGAGACACATGGCTGCACAATTACAAGAATTCTCAAGGTATGTGGTTTGAAAACCACCACAACATAAATTTATAACTGCAGCTCAATTCATTTCCTGAGAGGAAAGATAATGCCATAAAAGAATAGACACTAAGGTCCTGCTTTATATGTCAGAGATTCATTCTCTGGTAAGTTTAAAGAGTATTTCATTGGCATTCTCTTAGATGACAAACTGTTAAATGCAAGGCCACAGCACAAAGAGGTGTCTTAAACTACTAGAGGAATAAATTAGCTCTTATAACATGCTCTGAAACTTCAATTGCATTTTTTAGCAATCCACAAATCCCCAAGTGTATATAGAATCCTACTCTACAAATCATTGTTTCCTTCCTGCTGCTGAAAAATAGCTTAAATAAAATCCTAAGAGCTCAATGGTAATATAAGTGTGCATTTCATTGCTTTTATAGCATTTTTGTAGCACTCTTTCGAGTTTTTTAATCAAGAATTTAACCGTTGCTTCAATCAAATCTGCATTCAAGAGAGGCTTGTGTGTTAGACAAAGTGCATTCATGTGCATCTGACAGCAAGCACTCTGCATCTTGGAGATAAAGAATCTAAATCAGATTCAAGCTTAATTTTGCAGCGCCAGGTAAAATCTAGAAACCCAGCATCTGTAATTTGTTTCTCACTGAGTTGCAAAAAATCAGTTTGATGGCTATTGCCAGGCAATAGGAGGTAAAAGATGAGAAGCCCCCAGCAAGGCACTATTCAGTGTCTGCACAACCATAGGGAGACAATTCATGGCTGCAGAGAAAACCTTATTTTTACTTTTATAAATATACAATACATCCTGCTCTGAGAAGCATATAAGCCAGAATTTTAAAATGAAGGAAATAAAAGTATGTGAAAGAGTCCATACAGTAACAATAAAGACAAAAGTGTATATATGTGTGTGTATATCTATCGATCTATATCTTCCTGTGGCAGTGTATGCATGAGCCAAAAATGCTCAAAATGCTGTGAGCCTGTTAAAAATAACCATTCTTACAGTCCTGTCCTAGATCCTCAGCAGTCAATAGTGGGAGATCTCATATGCAGCCATCTCTGCAGCCGATTTAGAAATTAGATAGTACCGATACAGCACTTCCCTCACTCCCCATCTTGCGCTTTTTGCCAGTCTGTTGTAGGAGAGGTGTGCAGGAATTCCCACCTTTGCCATTTGATCTGTTGTGTAGCCCCAGGCAAGCGATGTGTCCTGATCCCTGCCTACATTTGTCCCTCTTGCACATCTAGACCATAAACCTCTGAGGGGGTACTGTGCAAGGTCCCTGACGTATTTCCAGACACTCCTGAAATCAAAATAATAATTCTATCAATTCAGGGCCAGGAAAAGAAAACAGGCTTCTCTTCTGACAGTTCACATGCTGCTTTATGGTTTTGTCATGACCCTCCATCCAACAACGATGGGGAGAAGATAGACGTACAAAGATTTATATGGCAACTCTCTTCCAGGGATACAGTGGAAATTGTGTCCCCAGCCAGAAAATGTACCAGCTATTTGGGGAGCTCTCTCAGTTTCAGATTGCTGCTTTGGGAGAACCTGGTTTGACAAGCTCCACAGCAAGCAATGAAGCTCCTTTATTTTGTTGTGCTTTGGAACAGTATTAGGCAGGAGAAGCTGATTTGCTGTTGAGAAAACTGTGAAATCCTTTTGATGATAATGAGTTAATTCAGTTAGCTCACTGTATGCTAGTTTATGGACATTCCCAGCTAAAAAAATGTTCCGCTCATGTTACAAAAAGAGGCCGTGATTCACGAGTTCTGAGAAGGCACCTTGAAGAACATTAAAAAGCAGAATAAAATGGCCAGAGTGTTTAGAAAATTGGAGCCCAGCCCGAGGAGGTGTCACATTTACCTTCACTCACTCAGGTCCAATGTCAAGAAATAACAGTTCCCTGCGCCATTCAGGAACAGACCAAAGCTGTCAGCCTGGCCAGTGGTCCCACGGCATGGGAAAGGCCTTTTAATGTCTTATTTCCTCCTCCCACAGCTTCCCTGTCTTTTATCATGCAGGCATGGACCATAAATTTGCTTTTCATTATTGGTGTCTGCCTTCCATGGTGACTGTGCTGATGTCTGTCCTTTCGCATCTTGTCTTTAATAGTATGCTCCTCTGAAGCAAAATTAAGTAAGGTCTACAAGAAGGTTCAGAGGATTAGGAGGCTGCAGGCTACATGGTTTGATACAGAAGCCAGCAACATCCTGCCCCTTCTTAGACAGGGAAGGATTGTATCTTCAGTATTTGCTACAGCTGAGTAAATTTAAGCAATCAGTTCTGAAAAAGACCCAATAAAAGTTATTCTTGCTTGCCTTGATCTGAAGAATCAAATCTATTTCAGAAAAATTTGGAACTTCTGTTGTTAAATATATATATAAATATATAAAATAAATCAAACTCAAAAGTAAACTCATACAGTAAAAAATTCTTGGAAAATCTGTTCTCAGTAGATTATTTTCTTATAATTTTTTAATTCAAAATTGAGACTAGTTAGGGTTTCAGGTTCACTGAAAAATGAACAGTTCTGTAGATATGAAAATATTTTGTGATAATACCCATTTTCATCAGTAAAACATCATTACTGTAAAAAACAAGTTTTCACTAGATCATGTTCATACTTAATATTTTACACTTTTATAAGCCTTTCGGTATTTCCAGAAAGTTGGAAATTCAGTCCATTGGAGGTCTGAAAGCCTCCCATGTTATTTGTTCCACCTACTTACAGTGACATAACAAGGGATTTCGTCCAGCCCTGACATTCTCTTTCCCTCGCTTGTGCGGCTTTTGTCCAGCTGTCACTAGGCACAGAAGATAAAATATTCAACATGCTAGGAAACCTTTTCTGCCTGCAGATATAGAATCACCATAGAATCATAGACCGGTTTGGGTTGGAAGGGACCTTAAAGATCATCTATCTAGTCCCAACCCCCCTGCCATGGGCAGGGACACCTTCCACTAATCCGGGTTGCTCAGAGCCCTGTCCAGCCTGGCCTTGAGCACTGCCAGGGACTGGGCATCCACACCTGCTCTGGGCAGCCTGTGCTAGTGCATCGTCACCCTCACAGTGAAGAATATTGGGTTAAAAATGTCAAAACAGTTGGTGGGAATTTTGCATTGAATACATTTCAGGTTGCAGTGTAGAATTTCTTTTTTTTAAATAACCACCTCCATATCATGCAGAATGAAGTTTTTCCTTAATGAAAGAGGCAGCGATGAAGCCCATGCATCACCTCCTAGGTAGGTTTGCAACGCCATAATGCATGATGGTTTGACTCTTCACAATTCAAAATGCTAAAGCTACTGTGTAGTGAACCAGTTCAAACAAAACTAACTGGCACTTTCTGCTGTTCATAGCAGAGGCGACAAGCACATGGATCCCAAACAGACCTTCTGCATGTAGTCTAAACCAGTTGAAGTTAACTGTTAGACATACACAGTCAAATTTTACGGAAATTGAGTTCTGACCTTCTCTTAGAGCATTTTCAACATGAAACTGTGGGCTGTTTTTTCCAAGAAGAGGCACACGGTGTTTTACAAAACAGGCACAGTGAACTCATTAATTTTGAGTTTTGTTCGTGGTGAATCTTTCCACTAGAAAGCACTAGATGGTGTAATTAGGTCCTGCAGGTAGGAAGAGCTTGTCTAGATTCCCCAAGGCACAGTAAATGCATTTGCTCTGAGCCTGAGGATAGACACCTATGGCTAGGACAGCTAATGCTACCGCCCAAGATGCTCCTCAGCTGTGCAAAGCAACCGCATTGTGCAGGCTCTCAGCCTGGCACTTTTTCCTCTGTCACATAAATCTCCTCAAACAACTTAATGGTGCACTTCTGCAAAGCAGTCAGGGAAGTTTCTCCTCTTTTTTATCTTTGCTCACTAGGAGTGGCTCAAGAATCCAGAGATTTAGTATTATGGACTCTCCTACAAAGAGCAGTGTCAAATGTCCTGTTTGCTATGCACATGGCCACAACCACCACAAAGACACTGCAGAATTTACAGCGAATCTGTAACAGGGTGGAGAACAGCTCACTCAAATTTAGGCTGGGTGAGACCATTGTGGTGTTTGCTGGTGGGAGTAGGAAAACTTTGTGAAGCTGGCAAGATATTGATTTTGTTTTTATGCAAATTGATCCTCACAAGATCAAAGTCTCAAGATTTTTCCCATTTATAGCTATGCAAAAAAAGCAGTAATAGTGGAAAATTACTTCTTGTGTCTTCCATGCACTAAGAATCTCCCTCATTATAGCCTGGCCTCAGTGATGCACATACTCCTTATCTCCACTGCATGAGTGGTGCATCTCCACTTATGGCCAATTTGTGGTCTTTTAAAGGAGGAGAGGAAAAAACCAAAGACCTGACCAACCACCTCACTCTCAGAACATATCTGAGTGGGTGGAAAAAATTTTTTTCCCCCATGGTCCTAGTAGTTATTATGTGGCCACAGTCCTGAAGTGTGAGGTTTGAATATAATCATTGTCTTATAGCAGAGGTGTAAATATCCTGGGTACACTGAGGGCAATCCATCAACCCATATACTCTTTAGGGAGAAATCATAAGGTCATGGAATTGAGCTGAAATAGTTTATTCTATTCAGTGCCTATAAAATGCCAAGGCAAGAAAGGGCAAGCATATCCATCTAATCAACACCTTTCACTCTGTAGTCCGTTCTTTTCTGCACAGACTGTATTATTTATCCCCCAAAATATGAAAGCATATTAAAAAATATATCTGCAGACAGCAATGCAAACGGAAGGAGAAGCTGGAGAGCATCCCTCACCCAGAGCAGACCTGAGCTTCACAATGGGGACACGCGTATGGGAGCTGGGTTCATCCGAGGGTGGAACTGAACCTGAATCGTCCCCTCTGTTGGGGACTCAGCTGGGCAGTGGGTTTTTATACGAGAAGTGACAGCAGCGATGGTGATGTCGGCATTTTAAAGGATAAAAGAGCTCATCTCCTTGAAGAAATGGATGCAGGGACCTGCCTTCTTTGGTGAATAGAATATATACATTGCAATATATAAAAGAAATACATGTAATGTACATGCAACACTCATATGGCATATGCATTGCCTATAGGCAGTATACGGTGTATATAGATTTTATACATGGGACATACAGATCACAGGTAGATTGAAATGCTTAGCTACCCGCGGCTGCTCACACTCCAGAGGGGGAAGCCCGGGAAGGCCTCTCCGAGAGCATCCCAAGGACCCACAGCTGCCCCCGGCACCCCTCCTGCCCCCGCCCCGCGTCCCGCCGGGGGTCCCCGGCTC
This sequence comes from Ibycter americanus, assembly GCA_035590275.1. NCBI lineage: Eukaryota > Metazoa > Chordata > Aves > Falconiformes > Falconidae > Ibycter > Ibycter americanus. Next base: position 8,385,753 of record JAVJGI010000014.1, on the reverse strand, counting down.
TGCCCCGGGCCCCGGCACCAGCCCCGCTCCCCGC
>JAVJGI010000014.1:8356726-8384901 GCA_035590275.1 Ibycter americanus | reverse complement strand
ACCGGCGCTCGGCCGCCCCTCGGGCCCGCCCCGCCGCCGGGCTGCACGGCGCGGGTGGCACTGGACGAGCCGGTAGGGCAGCAGTGCCTTTGGCTGGGACCTCGGGTCATTTATTTGCCTGAAAAGGTGAAAAATTGGCAAGGGGGAAGCATGGCTTCTCCAAAAAAATGCAACACTGAAACTTGGGGTATTTTGACGTACGTGGTGTTACGCCTGTGGCAGCGAAACGGATCGTTGACTTTAACCTTCACGTTAAAACAAGCGCGTGTGCTGGTTCTTGTTGTAAATCTTCCTTTCATAGCGTATTTGTAGCAACGTGTGTCCCGCTACCAAAGCAGCGCGTCTTGCCAGGCTAAAGGTGTAGTCGCTCTCAATGCTGAAGGAAACGTCAACATTATTTACCAAAAAATTTAAAAGCTTTTGGAGAAAGGTTCTCAATGAAGTCTGCAAGGTGTCTAAAATGAGACCCTGTAGTTTAGCCCGGCTGTATTTTTCGGGAGTAACTAAGACTCTCTTAACTCAGGATCGTAGCTGTTAACTGGGCTTAGCTGCAGAGGTCGCACCTCCCTGTGGTCCCGCTGGATGCTCTTCAGGGTAACTGAGCTGACCCTCTGCCCCAGTCTGAGTTACTGGGTTACTTCCCATGTAATGGCTTCACAGACCACTTGGTAGTACTTAAATAAGGTGAAATAAATTCCTGGCTTTGATTATTACTCATTGCCAAAAGCCTATGCCCACGGGCACTGTTGGGCTCAGCCTGACAGCTGTGCTGTCTGGCTTATACTTGGCCTCAAATTTAAATTGGCAAAATGGGTAGACTGATGCGATTAACTTAATGTATTGGTCACCACACAAACAAGCGTTAAGGGCTTGAAAGATGTTGCGGTCAGTAAAATCATCTCTGACCTTGAAAAAACAGTGGAAAAGAGATTGAATCTGATTGGATTGGAGTTAAACTCAGAGGCTGATGGCTTGGAATGGTGTCATCCTTCCACTTGAGCGGACTGCTTGGCCAGGTTCTGAGAGGCGTATGAGGAACCCACTTCTCTGAGTTATAAGGGCATTACAGTCAGCCCACGGGAGAAAGAGAATGAGAGGGAGAGGGAGGAGGAGGAACAACATTCACTCACAGGAGCTATGGCTCAATTTGCTCCAGTGACATCAACTGCTATCCTGGGAACCAGTATGGACCTATTGACCGAGGGAGCACTGATGGCAAAGATCCTGGAAGATAATACATCTTGTCCATGGTGCAGGAGCGAGAGAGGAAAAATGTTGGGACTTATAGACCATCTAAATAGACCCTGTGGAAAGAAAAAGATCATGTTTGCGTGGTCCTGTTGTGGTAGGACAGACATAAAACATCATAGTGTTGTCTGCCACTTTCTGAAGTGCAAAGGGGTTGTAGAAGCAGCAACTGTCAATGGCTGGATATGTGAGGAATGTAAGAGAGTATTTGAAACAAAAATTGGACTTGGGCAACATAAACGCCTGGCCTATCCAGTTACTAGAAATGTGGAGTGAATTATCACCTCCTGCCCTAAAGAGGGTACTGTGAGAGGACTACACTGGCGGTGCTGGACTGATGAGGAGGTGGAGTTGTTGAAAAAGGTGGATAGGCAGTATGAGGGAAGTAAGAACATCAATAAGTTGACTGTGGAGCATATTCTGTGAAAAACAACTAAGCAGGCAAGTAATAAGAGGACTGCATAAAAGTCCTGTAAAGAGAATGGAGAAAGATCAAGAGTGGAGAGAACATCTAAGGAGGGAGGGGGAATACCTTGCTGACGTTGGGTCATGTGAGGAAAGGGGACTAAGGTCCCATTACAGTAGAAAAATTTCGGACTGGTTAAGATCTGCTAAGCTGCCCATCCTTCAGGGAACTTTTGAAAAGGTGATCGAAGGGAAGGAAGGGTCCCTGTCATTGATTAATGAGGCAGTTGAGGACTGCTATGCATGCCTGTTTATGAAGTCCTCTGAGTTGAAAGCAAGCCAGGGCTGAAAGCACCAAGTAGCCCACCAAAGGAGTGGATGAAGAAGAGGGCCAAGAAACGGGGCCAATTCTTCTGATTCCAGTGGCTGTTTTACTTGGATAGAGGGAAACTGGCTGGTATTATCCTGGATGAGGTGGAATCCCTGAAATGCAGTATCCCACTGGATGAGGTGCAAAGTATTCAACTCAAGATGGGAATTACCAGAAACATTCAAGGACCTACGTGCTTTCAGAACCATGGTCAGGCTGACAACTCAGCATTTGAAGCCATGATCACAGCAAAAGAAATCCCTAAAAACATCAAAGAGATTAGTCAGAATGCAGTGCCAGGACCAGATGGGCTTAGTTTGAGAGATCTTATTAAGATAAATCCTCATTGCACCCAGCTGATGGAGCTTTTCAGTCTATGGCTAGTGACTGGCAGTATACCGGACATGGTGAAAAAGTGTCAGGCTGTGCTAATATCTAAATTGGCTCTACCGGAGCACCAGAATGACATCAATAATTGGCAACCCATTACTGTTGGTTCAACCACTTTAAAATTGTTCTCAAGGATTTTAACAGCAAGTGTGACTAAGGCATGTCCCATTAATCTGTGACAAAGAGTGTTTATAGGATCATCAGGATGTGCAGAGAATTTAAAACTATTACCATGTTTAACTAGGAATGCTAAAAAGTAACATGGACTCCTGGAAGTGTTTTTTCTAGATCTAGCTAAAGCCTTAAACACCGTGAGCCATTCGCACATCATTATGGCCCTTAAACAAAAGGGTGTGGACAATCATGTGATAGCCCTGGTTACGAATTTATATCATGATACTAACACTCGTATTGACTTGAAGAATTAGCAGTCAGATCCTATCAGGATCCATATCAGTGTAAAACAGGGTGGTCCAATATCTCCTATTTTATTTAACTTGTCTGTAGACCCTCTACTGTGTAAATTGGAAACAGAGGGAAGTGGGTTCCAACACTCTACGAGAAAGATAACAGCTATGGCTTTTGCAGACTATTTAGTCTTGTTAAGTGGCTCATGGGAGAGAACGCAAAAGGATATTGAAATTTTGGAGGTCTTTTGTGAACTTACTCGCCTCAAGACACAAAGGGAAAACTGCCATGGCTTTAATATCAAGCCCACTAAACATGCATATACAATCAATGACTGTCCTCCATGGACAGTTAACGGCATTCCCTTGGTTATGATTGAACCTGGCAGTTCTGAAAAATATTTGGGTCTATTTATTAATCTATGGATTGGAATATCAAAACCAGAACTCCTAACAAAAATGATTGATTGGTTGCATCAAATTGGGAAGGCTCCTTTTGAAGCCATTTCAGAAAATTGATATCTTAAAAGGTTATACTATAGCATGATTGGTCTACTTGGCAGATCAACAGAATGCAAGTTTACATATTTAGAAACCCTTGACTTGGCAATTCGAGCAGCTGTCAAAGAATGGTTATATCTACCAGCAAGCACCTGTGATGCCGTTTTATATTCTAGCACTAGGAACGGTGGTTTGGATATTACCAGTCTTGTGGGACTAATTTGCAGTGTACAGGCTTGAAGACAGGACAGGATTACTCAGTCTTTGGACAAAACAGTAAGAGAAGTTTTTCAACAGGAGGATGTTGAGGAAGAATTCGAATGATTATGGATAGCAGCAGGATAAAGATAATATACCATCTATTTGGCACCCAAGAGTGATAATGCTAATATCTGCCGAGGGGGAGGAACCAGCCTCAGAATGGGAAGTACCTGTTCCAAACACCATCTTTCCAAGACCTTGTAACTGGCAAACCCAAGAATTTATAAATTGGACTAAATTGTTATCTCAGGGCCGTGGTATTTCTAATTTTCAGAGAGATAAAGTAATAATTGGATTGAGCATTATAGAGGCATTCCTCACAGAAAACCTGTAACAGCAGTGCATTGAAGAGCTAGCATATATCCAACCAGAGAATTTTTGACCAAGGGCAGACAAGAGACTTGCATTAAATCATGTAGATTCTGCTAGGCAGAAAATGAATCTTGCACACATATTATTGGATATTGCCCCACAGTACAAGATGCAAGGATGAAGAGACATAATCAATTATATGAAATATTGCAAATGAAGCTATGAAAAAAAGAGTGGGTTGTCTTTCAAGAACCGTTATTGAGAGATGAGCAAAATAAGTTGTATAAACTGGATTTAATATTTGTAAAAGAAGGTCAGGCCCTCGTAGTTGACATCACGTTTAGATATGAAATTAAATCAACATCTTTAGCAGTTGCTGCTACTGAAAAAGTAAAGAAGTACCAGCATTTAAAAGATCAAGTTCAGTAATTGACAAATGCTACTATTGGTAAATTTATAGGGTTCCTTTTGGTTGCACGTGGAAAATGCCATCATGGTAATTATGATTTATTAGCTGGACTTGGACTCTCTAGTTCCTGACAGGAGAAGGCCACTCAACATTTATCTAACAGAGCGTTCTTTTCTTCAGTGAGTATCGTACTCATGTTTGTAAGTCACTCATGCACTGCTGTAAAATCTTGCAAATTGTAACTAAAATGTTTTTTCCTATCTTTCTATCTGTTAGGCAGGAACCAGGATTACCTGCAGCCCACGTAGGGGTGAATTCTGTTTCACAATGGTAGGAAGAGCCAACGGGGTAAAAAAAGAGTGCTCATAGTATGTAGGGACACGGAATCATGATGCATCATCTCTCCTGCCAAAACATGACTTGTTTTGACGTAGGTGGACCGGCCACCTTTACTTAACTAGAAAAAGGAACATGTATAATCATATATATATATGTTTGATAAATAGCCACGCACTATTTTTCCATCCCTTTTCATAATTTGAAGGGGAGTGATGTGTCTGGATGCAAATTTTGGGATCAGATACGTCAGATTCAAGAATGTTGGGTTCCAGTTTCTTGTATTAATATTGCTAGAAATACAACTACAAATACATTAATTACCTTAAAAATAAGCAGGTATTAAATACGGTATTGATAGTTAGTGGGGCTGTGACTGTTTATCATTTGCTAGGTGTGTAGTTATCCAATATACGAGTCTCCTGTGTCTTCTTCTGGACTGGGGACTCTGTGGATGACAACTTTTACTTTGTGTGGTGTGCTGGGCTGCATCTCCTCGTACCATTTCAGTATCCGTAGAGGTCAACCCCTAAGGAAAGGCATGTGATGATGCAGGATATTACTGAATATGCAACAACTTTGTAGGCAGCCTGGTTTGAATCATTATTCAGTGCATATCTGTGAGACTGAAAAGAAGAGGAATTGCCAACTATCTCGTAAGCAACAGTAATTTGTCTGCATTAAGTAGTTTTGATGGGGTTTTCTTCAGCATCTGGCTTGTTCCCTTGGGTGTTTGATGATAGTTACAGAGAGTGACATTGCTAATGTTTCTAGTAGTCGTGCATGTATCGGGTTGAACTGAAAAATTAATACTTTGACCTTTGCTCAGTGTAATGCAATAATAACGCACAAACAGTTGACTCTGTCACAGTTTAAATTGATCTGGCTACTGCAAAAGTACGTTCTGAGTGTTCCATTTGATAAACTGAGGCTTTTGTAAAGTGTTTCCTCCCCTATTTAATTGGCCATGATAAATCTCGCAGCTGGGCTCCAGCCGGGGTGTCTGCTGTTTATGTCGTTACGTTCCTCTGTCAGTATCAGTGATATAGTCATCTACAGAACACCCAAATGAGGACATAAATGGCTGACATCTGTGGTAAAAGATAAGGACTGCCTGTTTATGCACCTAGATAACTAGTAACTAGTCATTAGGAAATTTCCAAACTTTTCTAAAAAGGCTTCTATTTCTCTGTTGCTTTTAACAGTTTGTTGTATCTAAGGAATTAACTGTGTTCAACTGAAATTAGATGTTTCAGCCAGTTCATATGTTGTTTAACGTATGATTGATGGCCCTTTGGTCTGCTGTGCTGCAGTCGTGTAGGTCAAAATTAGGGATCTGGATAGGTTTTCAGCTGTTGTGCTCTCATCACATAGCAATTACTATTTAACCCTTTGGTAGCTGAATGTGAGCACGGGGTCATTGCTGTTTTTCTGCAGTGGATCTTATCTGAATATAAGCTTTCATCTGATTGAAGGCTGCTGTGCAGGGATAGATAGTCCTTACATCTTTCCGAGAACCTCTGAAAAAGTTCTACAGAAGCGAGGCTGTGGGCAGCAAGTGTTCTGCTACTTTATTCAGTGCCCTGGCTGTTTGATAGCTTTTGAGTGAAGTTTAAAGTGTCAGTCTAAAGCTATGAAGTGTGTGATATTTATTCAAAGAAGAATATGTCACTCCAGCAGAATCACAGACAGATTTACAGTCTGAGGTTACTGATTCAAGTCTTTGCTTGCTTACTAGGTTGAAGGCACTTTGAAGAAGCGGCAGACTCAGAAGTCACTGCTGCTGGGTCCTCTGTAATACCTGAAATATCAGTAATATCTTCTATCCTTCCAGTTGCAGGGCATGATAAGGGAAGAAATAGGAAGAGCTAGCAGATCAGTGCCTGGTGTCACTGGCAGAATTTTGGGTACTTTGATTGTGGGTGATTTTACAGGACACCAGGCCTGCTGGCAACAGACACAGTACACCTGTCTCAAAGCCGGAAAAGAATCTTTGCACAGGAGTTAGCAGGGCTTGTTGAAAAAACTTTAATCTAGATTTGAGCAGGGAAAGGAATAAAACCAGGCTCGCTAGAGATAAGCCTGGGGGTGGCACGCCAATGTTTAAGGGACAGTGTGCTAGCAAGGTCCTTTGGTCTGCCATCTCCGTGGAGGTAGGGATCGGAGATCCATTTGGCAGCAAAGACACAAGGGTTATTGATGTGTTAGAAACCGTGGAAGTGCCTGAGAATAGTCACATAAGAGTTGGGGCTTCGGCCCCCCCAAAAAGGTGGTGGGATCGATAGCCCAAATGAAGTGCTTCTACATCATGGGCAATAAACAGGAAGAGCTGGAAGCCCTTGTTCAGCAGGAAAACTATGACAGAGTTGCCATCACAGAAACATGGTGGCATGACTCATGTGACTGGAGTGCTGCAATGGATGGCTATAGCTCTTCAGAAGGGATAGGCAAGGAAGGAGTGGCGTTGGGGTAGCCCTCTTTGTTAGGGAGTGTTTTGGCTGTCTAGAGCTTAAAATGCTGGTGGCTATAGGGTTGAGTGTTTATGGGTAAGAACCAGGGGGAAGGCCAACAAGGGAGATAGTATGGTGGGAGTCTGTTATAGACCACCCAGCCAGGATGAAGAGGCAGATGAAATATTCTATAAGCAGCTGGGAGAAATCTCACAGTCACTAGCCCTTGTTCTCATGGGGGACTTCAACTGACCAGATGTCTGCTAGAAATACAATACAGCAGAGAGGAAACAGTCTCAGAGGTTCCTGGAGCGTGTGGAAGATAACCTCCTGACACAGCTGGTGAGGGAGCCAGCTAGGCAAGGCACCCCTCTGGACTTGTTGTTTGTGAACAGAGGAGGACTTGTGGGTGATGTGATGGTTGGAGACCCTCTTGGGCACAGCGATCACAAAATGATACAGTTTTCACTCCTCAGAGAAGGAGGGGGGTCAGCAGAACTGCCACCTTGGACTTTGGGATGGCTGACTTTGACCTGTTTAGGAGCCTTGTTGACAGAGACCCTTGGGAAGCAGTCCTGAAGGGCCAAGGAGCCCAGGAAGGCTGGGCTTGCTTCAAGAAGGAAATCCTAAAGGTGCAGGAGCAGACTGTCCCCATGTGCTGAAAGGTGAGCTAGCGGGAAAGAAGACCAGCCTGGCTGAACAGAGAGCTTTGCCTGGAACTCAGAGGAAAAAAACCCATCAGAGTTTATGGCCTTTGGAAGAAGGGGCAGGCTAGTCAGGAGGACTACAAGGATGCGGTGAGGTTATGCAGGGAGAAAAGTAGAAGAGCCAAAGTCCAGCTAGAGCTTAATCTGACTATTGCCATAAAAGACAATTAAAAGATGTTTTTATAAATACAGTAGCAACAAAAGGAGGGCTAAGAAGAATCTCTCTCCTTTAATGGATGCCAGGGGAAATGTAGTGACAGAGGATGAGGAACAGGCTGAGGTACTTAATGCCTTCTTTGCCTCAGTCTTTAATAGTAAGACCAGTTGTTCCCTGGGTACAGGAGCACAGCTCTGATGGGGAGCGGCTGAGGGAACTGGGGGTGTTTAGCCTGGAGAGGAGGAGGCTCAGGGGGGACCTTATCGCTCTCTCCAACTACCTGGAAGGAGACTGTAGGCAGGTGAGGGTTGGTCTCTTCTCCCAAGTAACAAGCAATAGGACAAGAGGAAATGGCCTCAAGTTGCACCAGGGGAGGTTTAGATTGGAGATAAGGAAAAATTTCTTCACCGAAAGGGTTGTCAGGCATTGGCACAGGCTGCCCAGGGAAGTGGTTGAGTCCCCATCCCTGGAGGTATTTAAAAGACATGTAGATGTGGTGGGGCAGACATAGGGACATGGTTTAGTGCTGGACTTGGCAGTGTTATGTTAACGGTTGGACTTGATGATTTTAAAGGTCTTTTCCAAGCTAAAAGATCCTGTGATTCTGTGAAAAACAGGCTCTCCTCTGAGAAGCTCCTGTTTTCCAAATGCGCCTGAGAAGAAAAAAATGAATGGAAGAACTGGTGATAGATGTAAGAAATTTGCCATTGTTTCTTTCCTTCGGTCATTGTTTACTATGTAAAGTTGGTGTTTTTTCTGAGGTAAAGAAATTGAATTCCGAAATATTGATCAAGATTGCCAACACTGTATTAAGCATGGATTGTCAATGAGTTATCTTCAGTCCTTAAATTATTTGGCCAATGTATCATGTGTAAGAACTTGCTTGACTAGGCGTTCTGGGGAAAATTTAGAGGAGGAGGCTTCTTGCAGTTAAGGCAAGGCTGTGTTTCATCTCTGAGACTGGGTTTATGTCTCACGCTTTCTGTGTGACATTGGGGAAGTCACATGTGAGGAAGTCTGTAGCTTAAATCCTCAGACAGTAGGAGGAACTTTGAAGACAGAACCAGTTATGCTTCATCTATGCTGATGAGACTTTAAGTGCACTGCATGTTTCTGCACTATTCAAATTCTGTCCTTCCTTCTGTTGTGAAGTATTACAGCCCGTGGCTGATCCAAGTGCAGGACTTGGGAAATGTCAGCAGTCTTCTGAGGGGTTCTTGCAGTCTTAAAAGGCGATAGCAGCTGTTCTCAGTTGACAGAACAGTCTCAGAAATAACAGGAGGATGAAGAAGAGCTTGTCACGTATTTTCATTAAGCACCTCATGAAGTCGTTCTTTTTCTTCCTTTGAATGCTGCAAAATTGAAAACCCTAATAACGTTAACAATGTCAGATAACTACAGAGAACTGGTAAGAGTGCTCTGTGGTGATCCAGCTGCAAGCTGGGTTCCAGGAGGATTTGTTAGAAGTTTTGGCCGTGTGTAAGTGACTTGCTGACAGGGCAGCAGCAGTGCTGGACTTGTTGAGAGACAAGTCTGTGGGGCCCCAGCCTTGTGAAAAGCTAATTCAGCACTCAGACCCTGGGAGGAAAGATGGGGCATCTCTTACCCACAACCTCATTTAAGTTGCCTTGTGTTTGGTGTGGTTGAGGCTGTGTTGTCTTCTCTCTGACAGTACTGTCCATTCTCAAGATTTGTGCAATTCTGCTCATCTCAGATGTGCTGTTCATGATTCCCCTGTTCTTCCAGGGACTCTGTCAAATTCATGTGCCCTTTCTGTATTTCAGCAGACTGAGCTGGACAATTCCCAGTTTGACCACAGACCTGTAGGGATTCAAAAATCTTGTCGTGTCCAAAATCGACCATAATGTTGTTCATGACATCCGACTGCAGTGTTCAATCAGAAGGCTGACTGCGCTTCATGCATTTTGCTGGAAGTCCTAATTTTGAGATGAATCATGCCTCGTTGGAGATCTGCCATCACAAACAGATGCAGAACTGGAGGTCACAGTTTGTTTTCAGAGCGGCAGGATATTGCTGTATTTGAAGGGTTGAAATAATAACACGCTAAACCTTTCTGCAAGGTGCAGTGCATATGGATCAGAATTTGGGGTCTTCTGTGTACGTCTGGATAGTACCCTTTTGATGTGCATGCATGTTCCCCATTACTTTTCATGTAATGTGTCATAATGAATTGGGGAAAAAACCGATCAAACAAAAAACCACACAGACCCCAACAAAACAAAATTACCAGTCTGGATCTATACGAGTGAAACTTTAAAGAATTGCTGTAGGTGTCTGCAGTGTTTTTGGAGTGTACTGCTGTACACATTAAAATGCAGAAAGCTTGTTTGTCCCTCAGCTTTGCGGTGATCAGAATTGAGCTAACTGAAGGTTCTTTGAATGTAATGTCAGTAATTTGCCACTGCAGCTGAGAAAAAAATGATAGGATCTTGCAAACAGCTGTACACGGCAACTGTGGTGAAACAGGCCTGAAATTAACTGGGTTTGTAAAATGATTGCATTTAAACAAAATTAGTAATGAGCACAAGAACAGTGCATCTGAAATGGCAGTGGACAAGATCAAATTGAGGCAGGATTCTGTTTTCAAATTAGTAAATCTCTCTAAATTCACAAGGTTATGTTCTTACAACTGGAGTTTCCAGTTGGCTAGCTTTAGGTCTGGGTAGGCATGTAACTACTGAGGTACACACAGGGCTTTAAGTGGCTGTGTGACTCCCAGCAGTTAACTTACCATCTGTTCATGTTTTGCAAAGTTAGAGTATGAGGTGGGCAGAGTTTGGTTCCCCTCTTATTTTTCAGGAGCCCATAGCTATTTGAGCAAGTTTGAGGGGACAAGTTTTAGACTAGACAAGTTGATTGTAAAAGAAATAATAAATGAAATAAATCCACTGAGGGTTACTAAATACCCTAAAACCACAGCTGGCTTAGAAAGTCCCCAAACCAAAAATTGTGAAAGGATGGGAGCGTGCAGTGTTATTTACTCTTCTTAAGGCTTATGACTGCTGCTGGAGACAGGATGCTTATGTAGATGAACTGATCTCATGGGACTCTTATGTTTCTAGGGATATCAAACCAGAAGCTTTCATGGGCAAACCCTGCAGTACATGGGCCACTTCAGACCCAAGCCAAACCACAGCTGAGAGAGACCTCTTTATCCAGTCATGCTCCAACTCTTCTAGAGTTGAAATGTGAGTGAGCTGGAGCGCTGTGCAGTATGATGAGCCTTCAATGGTGTCCAGAGCAGAGAGGCTGTTTTCCTGGTTTTACTTGTTCTTTATTTCATTAGTCAAGTCTAGGTGTATTGCCATTGACTTCAGTGGAAGCAAACTCTGAGGAGATGAGCTTTGGCCCAGTATTTTGGCAAATGTGGTGGTGTTCTGGAAATATGATTGCTCAGTTAGATTTGTTTTGGCTTTCATCCTGGTGCATGGAGTTCCATTTTTGTTTGTTTGGTGTTTATGTCAAGCATATCTCTTTATTGAGTCCAAAGTATCTTTTGGCAATGGCATTTCCTAATGCTTTGGTATCAAAGAACTTGTCGTTAATGGCATGGTCAGCAAACTAAGCCCAAACTAAATCTGTCAGTGCTCTGGTATTAGCCTGAAAAAGTCCCTTTGCTTCCCCAGCTTGGATTCCAGTTCCTCTCCTTTATCATAGCCAAACCAGCAGGCCATCTGCCTTCCTGGCTGTCTGCATAATCTCTTGCCAACACTGTCACTCTCCCCTTTGGGATACCACTAATGCTTTGGGAGTAGAGCTCAGGTGGAAAAGCTTGGAAGTACAGAGGAAGCCTGTGGCTGCCAAGGTGAGAGGGGTGCTGATGCAGACCCTGCCTCTGTCAGTGTTGTACTAACCCTGTAATACATTGGTCCTCATTTTGCAGTTGGGCAGCTTTCATAAGTGCTGAGTTTATGCTTGCAGTCGCTATAAGTTATTAATAAAAATAAAGTATGTTTGGACCAAAATGCTTGTTTCTGTTTTCTGAGCAGTTTGTTGTAGAAATACCTTTTAAAATTGCCTATAAGTTGTGGAAATTCATCATTTTGGCAGCTGCCTATGTCGCTTTCTTTTTACCATGCCTCTTCTTTTAGAGAAGCCTTAACCCTTACATCAGGCATGTTTCGGTAGGGCAGAACCAAGACTGAATGTAGCTCGTTTCATAGGGTAGATTTAAGTTTTGTGGCACTTGTATAAGAATTACACTTAAGTAACAGAAACTGTTTAAGTAGTATGAAAATTGATATTGTTGCAGTTAGAATGGATCTAGGGCTGAATGTTACATCTTGTACAGCATTCCTATTCACCACATCTAGTGAAATGCGTGACAACCAACCAGTTGATTACTCTGGAAGCACTGTAGATGTTGATGGAAAGACTAAGCATATTATGTCTGGGGTTAGTCCTGTAAACAGTCTTCACTCCACTGACCTCAGCAGGCTTCAAGCCTTGCCCCACTTAAGTAGCATGACATATAATATTGATGTTAGAAATTGTGTGCTGCTGTATGTTCAGATGAGTTGTTGGTGCTTGTCAGAATTAGTAATGATTTAACGGAAGCTGCTGAAAGGCAGTGCTAATTCACAAGATGAAGTGAAGAGCAATAGTTTGTGGCTTGGTTTTGATTTCAGATGGATTTGCCATGCAGTAACTACTAGAGATGGGTCTGGTGGTGTTTGTAGTGCTCTGTGGTGGAGTTTGACTCCTGAATTTTCGGTTTTGGTGTGTCAGATCTGGCACTGGCTGAACAAAACTGGATGTAGAACAAATTTCATTGGACTTGATTTTGGATAAGGAGAATGTAAACTGAATTCTTCTTTAGCTTCTATAGCAGCCACCTCCAGAAGAACACTCCAGCTGCTGTTACTGGCATTCATTCAGAGCTGAGCATGGAAAGGTGGGTCTTTAACAAATAACTGCACTCTATTGATATCTCTTGCTGAAGGGGGAAGTTATGATTAGTTATAATATTTAGGCTCCTCCAGGGCTTTGGGATAGCGTTCCTTCTCTGACTTGCTATAAGTGATGCTGATCTCCCTTCCTGCCCCCTCAACTTGCCTGGCTGATGGGAGGTACTGTGCAAACATCTGCTTTTGGCAGCTCTCCTGTGGTTTCAGTGTTTTACTCATTCTTCACTTCACGGAGTACTGCTGCCAGCAGGTGCCCCCCTGCAGACAGCACCCAGGTATTTCTAGCACTGAGGCCCTTGCAGAGTTAGGGCCTGGCGTTTGATGTTGGAGCTTCCAATGCACATGCCTGCTGTAGCTGAAAGCTGGATGCTGCCCTGCATGGGAGAAGCTTTGCCTGTACCTGTCTCCAATTAAATGCCATGCAGGGCTATAGATTCTCCTGTTTCATTGTTTGTAGATTTGGGGGGGTTTGTGTGGTGTGGGTTTTTTTTGTGTGTGTGGTTTTGTGGTTTTTTTGGGGTTTGGTTTTTGTTGTTTTTTTTTTACCCAGGGATCTAAGAAGCAAATGGTTATTTTAATTATCCTTGGGGTTCTGGATCCAAAAATATTCTTACACTGGCAAGACCTAGGAGAGAAGTCAGGCTGAAAAAGCAAAGTTTTTGCTTTGTCTCTTGCTTTTCCTCTGACTGTTAGTTACTTTTCTTTTTTTCCCTGAGTTGTCAGACCTGCTACCAAACCTTGAACAGCCTATTGCAGCTTTGACCCAAAGAAATTCTTTTGGGACAGATTTAGCTTTAGAGCTGTTGTGAGCAGGTCAGACAGGCCTTGATGCTTGGGGGAGAATAAACACTGTCCTGTAATTCCCTCTCTTTCAACAGAAGGCTTAGCACAACAGCAAACTTGACTGCTTTCAGCTTATAATGTACTCTGGTAGAGAAGATGAGCATGTCTTTAATTTTTAACCTCCTCTTTGAGGCCCAGGGGTGACACTTGCTATCTGTCTCCCCAAACAACCTGACATTTTGATAAATGGCTTGCGTATGTCAGCTGAATACAATATCTTTCTTTTAAAAATGTTTTAAATGGCAAAGCTTTTTATAGTTCTGCAGCTGCCAAACACAAAATTCAGACATACACTGAGCAGACCATGGGTCTAACAAAGAAAATAACACCAACTCAAAAGTTTTCTGCATATCAACATTTTCTGCTTCACTTCACTTTGCAGCTCTCTGTTGCATATGTGTCCTTTTCCAACACATGGAACCATGGAACTGAAACAGATTTTCAGTAAATTTCTCTGTTGTATATAACAAAAAGATTAGTTCCACATCTCAGAGCAATTTTTTTCTTTGTCTAGCTTACAAAGTGGTAAGTCTGGTCTGTAGTATGTCCATATGGATTAGCTCTGTTCAATCTCGTAAAACATATAGTTAAGGCTTTACTCTGTTTCTCAACATAAGAAGGAATTAGTTATTTCGAATACAGCAGTGCTATATTCACTTGAACAAGACATCTTGAACTTTAATTCTTGGCTATTAGATTTGTCACTTGGCCTAGCAGTTAACTATGGAAACTATTAAACTCTGTTTAACCTTGATTTGGAGGGTTTAATGTTAAGCCTGCAGGTAATTTTAGTGGTGATTATTTGCAAATGAGAGAATGGATTATACATGCCAAATCCTGTCACTCTTGGAAGTGTCCAGATTACTGAGAGTTTCTATTGTTGGGACATCTGAGGATGCAAGCAGGGCAGGAGCTGGAGGGAGAGCTGATGTGTGTTGTTATGCCAACAGATTTAGATGGCGGGGGGGAAGAAGTAAAATCATGGATTTTCATGTTCATAGCCCTTCTTCTAGCAACTCAATTTATTTTTTTATCCCCAACTAGATCAGTTGGTCCAATAAACAACCAAAATCAACAAAAAAACACCACAGGAAAACCAAACAAAACCAGAAAAACATAAAACAACAACAACAAAAAAAAGCCAGCCAACCCCCCCCCACCCAAAACCTCTTGCCTGTTAGCCACTTCCTACCTCACAGGGAGTTGGATGACTTCATGTTGCTATTTGTGTCTGTAGCTAATTGCTGGAATAAAACAACTGTGTGTGGTGTTGGTCAGATCCCTTGATGACAATTACTGGAGGGACAAGACCCTTCTCTCCCCTAATATTGTATGAAGGTTTCTAAATCTAGCCATAAAATGAGCCAAATAACAAAAATTCCTTGCTGAAGTGCTAAGTCTGAGTGCTGTGGGAAAAACTAAATATAATCTAAAAGTGTGTTGAATCCCCCATTGATTTGGATACTTTTTTTAAAAAGACCCACTTTGAAAAGAAAAAACTCCTGGAAGAGGAAACAATTTGCACCAATGCAGTGTGCACAAAGTCTGAATTCCAGCAGACACTCTTGTAAGGAAGAGAGAGAGAGGTGTGCAACAGTTACAGAAGCATGAAAGACACTTGTACTAGAATAATTTAACAGTTCAGATGGTTTCTGGGTGAAAGATGCAGTTTGCACAAGAGGATCTTGGAGTATTTGAAGTGATGAGGATGTTGGGAAGAAGAATTGAAAACTCTCTTCCCCCAGTGCCTAGCAGATGGCTTGATGCATGAAAGTGTTGGAAAGCAACAATAGATGGGACTGTGTGCTCCACATAGGTGTGTCTACAGAAAACTTTCCGAGCATAAATCAATGCTGATTGCAATGTGGAATGGCTTGTGTTCTGGGGTGTCTGCTACTTTATACTCCATAGTGAATTTGCTTACATTGCTGTCTTACGAGCTTGTCAAGTGAATCACATTCAAACACAAACTTAGTTGCTCAAAGGTAATAAAAGCATTTTTTCCTTCTCAAGTTTGGAGGCTTTTCAGTGCACATACCACCGGGACTTGCTTCTCATTGCACGCATGCAGCAGATTCCTCTTAGGTTTGGTAAATTGCCCAGGTTGTGATGTGTAGCAGTATTTATTAGGAGACATGTGTGACGTGCCTTTCACTCCATGTGCTGGTGCCAGCAGCTTTTACTGGCTTAAGTCTAGGGGGAAAAAAAACATGCTTGAAACAGCACAGGGATCTCCCTGAGCTTTGCTCTTTAGTTTTTAAGAGGCAGCATAGGCTTAAGCCATTGGAAGGATTTCTGCTGATTTCAATCAACTCTGCGTCAAGCCTTTTTTGAATTTAGGAATAAGCAGCTGCACCATTCAAGATGTAAGATCATTTGATCACAAAAGGATAAGGTTAAAGGCAGTATAGTGTGAAATTTCGCCATCTTGCTCTGTTAGTAGATAGTAATTAAAATGGAAGCATATGTGAAAGAGTGTTTAATTGTTTAAGTCAAAATCTCAAAGCAAAAATAGAATTTGCTAATATCAATTTCTACTGATAGAGAATCACATGAAGGCCTCAGTTGCTTCCACAGTTGTGTGTCCCAAAAATCAAAAGTGCCTTTTAGTACTCTTTATTGTAGCATTATTTATCCAAGCTTATTCATTTTCCTTATAAGCTTTGGAGCAACCAACTCAGTGATGCTGTTCTAATGCCAAAAGCTGTCCTCTGGCATGCAGGCAAGAAGAGCTAGACTTCTTCACAAGAGCTGCTGGAGGAAAAATAAGGGCACTAAGCAAGATACCTTGGAGAGCTTGAAGCTGCCCTGGAGAGTTCTTGAAGCTTAATAAAACTTACAGAAGTTCTTTCCAATTGCGACCTTCCAAATGTCCACTGGTCAAGGGTAACTGGGATTATGAAACCAGAATGAATGCATGACTGGTGCTGAAACTGGGCCGCTCTCCCTGAAGGGAAGTAATTGTTTTGGATTTAACATGTTAACTGTGTTTGAAGTTATAAGGTAATGAGGTCGTTCCTCATATAAATAGAAAAGAAGTGATGCAAAGGTGCTGGAAAGCAGCAGCAAGGCTCCAGCTGGTGCTGGAAAACAGGTTTGGTGTTGGCCATTTTTTTAAAGTTAATTGTATTTTAAAGATAAGCTTTAATGGATTTGGCAGTGAGAATGCAACTGTAACCAGATCTTGTTGTTTTGTACAAGTGCCTTTCAGGTTTCTCTGCAAGGTCAAATGTCCTATCGACTGGCAACTGGACCGCGTTGCTTGTAGGAATGTAACTGGTATTTGGGGGAGTTGCAAAATGAATTTCTCACTGAAGCCAAATATAAAAGTGTATGAGCATCCAGCAGTTTCACTTCCTGCAAAGCTGGGAACCCTTGTAGGACTTATTAGGATTTCCTGCAGGGAAAGAAGGGTAGTAATCTTGTTTGACTTGAAGGATCATAATATTTGCACTGCAACTTGTAACACAGAGCAAGAAGTTTTCAATTAGTATTTCCTGAGGAACAGCAAATTCAGTAAAGTGGATGCTTTTGTCAGAGAATAAACAAAGCAACTTACAGGACCTCAAATGTTCCACATTGCTGGAATAGGGAGGAAGAGTGGTGAATGTGGTTACAGATCTACTAGGAAGCAATGGACAGCTGAAACCATTCTCAGGTCTTTCTTGATGTCTTTGCTTGGCATCATCATGATATAATCTCTGAACTGTAGTGCTGTTTCAAGTGTGCTTGCAGGAGGCATAAACTTCAGTCTTGTTGATGAAACAGTCACTTGGTTGGTTCACCACTGCTCTTAACGTTCCTAGTGTTGCAAAGTTTTCCTCAAACTCTGAGCTGATTGCTATGAACCCTGATTTGAGATCCAAACCAAATCTGCTTGAAGTCCTGTGTGCCTCTTCCCATTTGGGTTTGTAGTAATTTCATACTATGGGAAATGCTTTATGTCTCTTAAAAAGAGACTTCAACCTTAACTTGGAGGCAGCATTACTTTGTCCTATCCCGGCAGAAGAATGCAGCTAGGAGAGCTGAGGCACTTGGGCTGAGGAGCCTCTAGTGTGTGAATTTCCAGATCTGCAGTGGGCATGGTGGTGGGACTATCTGGATGCATGTTACTTCATGTATCGCAGATATTCCTTGTCTCCGTTCTGTATGAGATGGGCCATATATATATGCGGGACTTCTGGGCATCCAGCAACTGCTTTGCATATAGTCTGTACATATCCAGAGTCTGACCATCTTTTGGATGCATTGGAGTTACTGTCCACTTGCAAATTATTCTGCTTGTAAGACTAGCTGTGAGCCAGCTTCTGGACTTTCAGAAATCCTGGGGCAATAACCAAAGTCCTTACATTTTTCCCCAATAAAAGATCTAGGTTGAAACAGAGGACATGCTTTGAGATACTGGTACGTGAGAGAGTAGTTCTCAAAGCTCATTCTATGGAAAGAATATCTATATACATGTTTGGTAATTCACATGACAAATATGAGGTGAAGAAAAAAGGCACTAGAAGCTGTAAAGGAACTTATTTATTGCTCTACAAGTTAAGAAGAATCTTCATTATCTAGAATGTACCGCTTAGGTTTAGAATTTTCTCCAATTTGAGCCTGAAGTGGAGACACATTACTTTTTCAGTCCAGTGGTACTGTGGTTAGACACATCATCCCTGGCTGTGGTTTCCAGATTGTGGCAAAATATAGGAACTATTGAGTTTGAATGTCATGTCTTGAGGGCCGGGGGGGGAGGGGGGAAGAGAGAAAAAAGAAAAAAAATGTGACTGGGAGAAATACTTTTGGTTTATTATTTCTTACTCCTAATTCTTTTAGGCATTCAGCACATAATATGACTTTCAGGGCATGTATCATTCAGCTTCTGCTTTTCTTTAATGAGATTCATTCAGGCATTGCAGTTCAAGCTACTGGAGTCCTAACACGCTCGCTGCATTACATTTAACAGTTTTGAGCTCCGTTGTTTCTTATGAAATAGTTATGGAGGGCAGTTTCTGAATCACTGATATGCATTGGAGAAAGGATCAGGCAGTCATGGGCATCATGTTGGCATATTATATTTCACATTTAGTTTTGGAGCACTCTTCTGAGACAGGGAAATAGTTATTTTCACGTCAGTGGGGAACTGAATTTTGCTTGCCCAGTGTAATAAGGGACATTTGTGGCAGACCAAGTAAGTGAACATAAGTC
This sequence comes from Ibycter americanus, assembly GCA_035590275.1. Classification (NCBI taxonomy): domain Eukaryota; kingdom Metazoa; phylum Chordata; class Aves; order Falconiformes; family Falconidae; genus Ibycter; species Ibycter americanus. The sequence continues at coordinate 8,365,981 of JAVJGI010000014.1, read as the reverse complement.
CCTCCAAATTAATTCCCTAATCATTCAGCCAGCATACCCGTTTGCTCAGTTGCCTTATCATAGCATCTTTTTATCTGTACCAAGAGTGATCTCAACCACACAGCCTGGTAGAAACACATGTGATGTATCAACTGCATGCATCCCATACATGCCATCAAATATATGTTGTTTTATAAAATGAAAAGCATTTTGTGAAATATTTCCCAAAAGCTGTGGGCAAAGGAAGTGAGCATAATAAGGAGCTGTTCTAGGAAGTTTCTGTAATTATGTTTACTAGAGCTTGCTTCATTTTTTTTTTTCCATTAATATAATTAGTGAATCACTTAAAATTTCTGGGTTTATTATGTAACAGTTCAAAACTTCCAGCCACACTGTGTACGTTACAGATGCCAATACCTGTAAACTTGAGGTAATTACCTTGTCTACATTATTAAAGTAATAATTCAAAGAGAGAACCAAAACAGGGTAAATACCTATGTTTAAAGCTAGTGGGCCAGAGATCTGGGTGTGATGTGTGCTCCCTCTGTGTCTGCTGCTTAAGCATTTGATCGGGCAGATGCTACAACTAGTGATTTCTTAGAAATCAAGAGACTGTTGGCCTGACTTTCCTCTCATCTTATTTAATGATACCTTCCAGCAAATGTGTAGGACTCGATCCAAAGCAGATTGAATGTGATGGGAAACAAATGAGTAATTACAGCCCTTTGCAGGAAAGTATTCAGAGTTACAGCCTTATTGGCTTCATATTGTTTAAGAAAGCACTTTGCTGAGCTAGGGCATAGGTTTTTGATTTAGTATCCCACTGCTGTTAAGACTATGAGTGTCTTCTGGCCAAAGCCTATCTGAGGAGTGGCTTTATAGGAGCACGACTGGGTTTTAAACAAATGGTGATGCACTTCTGCTCTGCATTCAGAGAGAAGAGAAGCAAAAATAAAAACCCAACGGTAATATATCTGTATTGTTGAGTACCAGACAGAAGAAAATTAACTGCAAAAATGAAATGAACTTCCAGGGTGAGGTTCATACAGCTTATAATGACTCCAGTAGGCATTTGCTTTAGTTAATAAATTAGAAGAAAACCACAGTCACTTCAGGTATTAAAAATTTTGAATGTATAGATTTGCTCTCAGCTTTGCACTGCAGAGGCCACATGGAAATTTTTCACTGAATCACTTTCCTCCTTTAATTTAAAAAAGGAGGAGCAGAAGAGTAACAGATGAAAAGAAAGTCCTGAAGCAGTGTGACAGACCCTTTTATTAGTAGTGGGTTTAGATCCTACATTCTTTAACGCTAGTGTAGGAGTTTGACCTGTCCTTCCGATGTACTATGCAGTAACTGAGCAGTTTAATTAAAGTATGATTGATTAAATACACACATTAAGAGTGTTCGCAGCCAGGGTCTGTCTCCAAGCCATGGAGAGCAAACTTTTTCTCCTCCCCAAATAGTTAGATGTTAAATTTTGGTTCACTCTGCCTTGGTGCAAAACTACGTATTCTGATACATTTGCCGTTCAGGTTCACAATTCCCTTGTCCCAACTCCCTTGGTCCTAAGTTTGGGAAGTTGGGGAAAACAAGCAAAGTATAGCAGTAGTAAGGAGCATAGTGAGGATTGCCTGTAAGGTATGACAGAAGGACTAAAACCCTACAGCCATGGCAAACTCAGTCTCTCTTCTACATACTAGGCACCTTTGCAAGTAAAAAGTCTGTGTTTTTCTTGAAAAGAAAACTGAGATCAGCAACATTTTGTAAATGTTTGTGTTTTGATCCTAGAGATTCTTAGATGCAGTGCTTACAGTCAGAAAGTGGAATCCTATCCATATAGAAAGGCTTATACTTGACAGCAGGTTTGTGATTATGCACAAATTCTGTGATCTGGTGGGGGAATTCAGTCGTAGGAAGATTTGTGAATAATTTGAATGTAGACGACCAGATACGTGTAAAAAAAAAAAATACTCCAAGGCATGGATTTTCAGTGAGGACAAAAATAAACCTGGAATGTTTGCTTCATGCTGAGTCTTAGCAATGCTGTTCCAACATAAACATAGTTTAGAAGTCGTTGGCTTTTGGAAAAAACTTTTTTTTAAATGTTTTTAAGTTATTCAGGTAACCTCAAGCTTTGCAGAACTGCTTTCTTTTTTTTCTGGGGAGAAGGCGGCTTGGAGAAGTGTCAGGGCAACTTTTACGCAGAAATTTTGACTGAGACCGGCATAATGGAATAGAGAGGTACCTGATTCTATAAACTTAGGTGTGAGAGGAAGCTAATTTAAAATGTGCAACTGAGGGGCACCCCTCTGCACTTGCCGCATTTTAGTCTGAAGTAAGATTTTCATAGGTACAAAATATACATCCCTAACAGTACAGGATTTGAGCAACTAGGGTAATTTGGATACTCATCAAAGTAGAACTTTATGTGAAATTTGTCTGAAATTACTTCACACACACACACACACTAAGCAAGCACATGTATGTGCCTAGACCATGATTTTTGGCAGAATCTGGCCTCTTCATTCTGAGCCGTAATTCACCCCTGCTATTCTCTGAAATGAAAATCTGCTTCTCCTGCAGAAAGAGGCATTGCTACTGCCATCTGCAAAACATCAGCATCTTCTACATCATGCTAAAATCACTCTGACCTCTCGGCATATGATGACTTTTAAAAGAATGTTCAAAGGCATATCCTTATTTTATGTTAAACACTGATGTTAAGAGACTGAATGTGTCTTGTCATGTAACCAATTTGTTAGGTGGGCATCAGTTAATTTATGGTGCTTCTTAGCAGTCACTAATTCATGTATTCTGGTGGTGGGCAAATGACATGTTTATCTACTTCATATTAACCCATTATTTTGTGCCCTTCTATATTTTTGCAATTAAAAACATTTCTGTGAAGCAATAACAGCTTTCAGGTGCTGAGTTTTGAATAGTACTTTCTGGATGTATTTGCACAAACCATCTTCTTTTAGAGCTCTCTTTTTATGGATGTAGCTCATCCTTTTATTGGATGCAGATCAGGAATGGAGATGTTTGGGAAACGGATTCGTAGCTTCAAGCCTGAAGCTGCTTTCTGTGGATAATCTGTAAACCTTTTGAGAAAAGTGTGAAACATTTCATGCTATTGATATAAACTTACTTTGAATATGACATACCTGTCAGAAAGGGATTTTAATATAACAGTGAGAGGTTTTTTACCATCAGGAGTATGAGATAAGGAGATGAGAAGCAAAATCTCTGTCTTATAATGAAATGAAAAGTGATAGCAAAAGCAATTTGATGTGTTGCCTGTGTTTATACTGTATTTGAGGTGGCTTGGAGGAACCCAGGTCCTGGTTCTGTCTGTCTGTCTGTCCTAGCAGCCCAACTTCAGCTTGTTTATGAGACTGAAGGACCCTTGTGCAGACACTTTCAGGGAGAAACATCTGTGGTCTTGTCTGTTGGCATCGGGTCACTGAAAAAAAGGATGAGAGAGAGAGGCATCTGAACCTCACAGCAGTTGAGTGTGAGTACACACAAACATGTGCTTGAGTGTACTGTAAAGCACAGGCTGTACTTTGGACTTTTCCTTTAGTGATAGCAGCCTGATCGTCCTGGGGATGCTCCCTAGAGGGCTTTTGAGCGTGAGCAGGATGGGCAAGTGCTGAAACAAGCCTTGAGCCTGGCTTTTCAGAAGACATTGTAGAAGTAGGTGATATTTCAGTTTCTGAAATCTTGTATAAAATAATTTTGTTTCCAGTTGGTTTAATGTTGTACATCTTTAAGCAAAAGTAAACCTCTCAAAATGAATAAAAGAAAAACTGATTCTGTACAGTGGGGAAGGGAGTTAAGTCTGCATAATGCAGTTTACAGGTATAAAATACCCTATAGCTGCAGCACAGTGTACTTTGCCTCTCCGTTCTCGGTCAGTAGCTCTTCGAGTTTCCAGTACAGATACCTGTATCTTGTGCCTCCTGAAGTCAAGGAGAGGATCATTCTTTTAAACTTTACTGATCTATCTCAGGAAAGCAAAGGTAGAGTGAATATATAGGCCTCTCTCTTGCCCTCGGAGGACTTAAAAAGTGGCGAGAAATTACAGTCAAGTTCAAGATCTGCGAGATTTTCGATTCATCTGGCAACCTGTTCAGCTACCAAGGGAAGAAGAAAGAAATAGTTTTTAAATCCAGATGCTTTTTGCCACAAATGAATTAATTCATTGGATGTGAGCCTATAACTACTTTTTAATTGCCCACAGTTTACTGAGCTTTCTCATACATCTAGAAAGACTTTAGGTAAACATCTGATTTGAATTGAGGATTTTTCAATTAGAAATACCTGTTTGTCTTCATCAGACACCAGGTTTTGGTGGTATGATGGTGTTAGAAGAGGTGTTTGTAACCCTTCAACAATTTTAAAGGGTAGTTATGATAACATACAAGCTCTTGGGGAAATGGTGGCATAAGCTTTTTGAAAGTGGTTGGAGATATCTCTGTGTGTGTGATGTCCAGGAAAGCTGTAGCGTGACCTCTGCAATCAAAATCAAATGTGATGTACTACGCATCTCAACATTCAGGTAATCTGTCAGATCTCAATTGTTTTGTGATCACTAGCAGCCTTCCTTTGACCCTTAATTGACAAGTACATCCTGACGCTCGTTTAAAACCACAGCTGATGGGTTGCATTGGCATGTGAGCTAGACTCGATGACATAATTAAATGTTTGCATTCATAATCTGGTTACAGTCTCTTAATACAGGCTTTCTAGCTCCAGTTCGTTCCTGTCTCATGGGAACGCTTCAGTCAACACTTTCTGTGAATGGGGCTACTTTAAATGTTGTGTTGTGCTGGATTCCTGCTGATGTAGAAGCTCAAGAAACCCCAAAAGACATACATCAGACGTAGGCAGTATCTGTACTAATGAATTAAACATACCCTAGACCGTTCTTTGCCACTGAGGCCAGCTGCAAGGTCTGCATGCACACTACTAAACTCTTATCCTTCAAAACAGTGGGTCTGCTTACTGGGTATGGTCTGTGACCCATCGTAGCTCCCAAATGGCCAAAGCAGGAATCACCAAGGCTATAAATAGGACTGCCTGCTGCAGAAGGTTTGAATCTAACTGTTATTGGGAGACGTCATGGGTTTTCAGTTAAAATATGGTATGGATTATTACAAGCTTTTGATAATCAGCAGCTGCTATGTATTTATTTAATGATTCCCCGACACTTGTTTTTAATATAATTTGTTATGAAACAGCAATTCTACTTTTGATATTAACAAAAGTACAATTTAGTTTTTGTTAGCAAAGTTTTCTTTAAATCTCAAAATACAGGCTAGGATTTTAGTTCTGCAACTGATTTACAGCTTGCCTGTAGTCTTTCTTTTCTCCTTAGTATTTCCATTTCTTCAGCTAGGGAGACTTTTCATGCATACTGGATTCGTTTTGAGGGTGTGTGTTCTGGTTTTGCTTGTTTACTTTGGAGTTTGTTTGTTTTTCCATCAGTGATGACCACAGGTTCTCATTTCTTTTGTAACAGGCATTCTACTTAGAGATTGGTGTATGAATCCCTGTATGAACCACTTCTGGATAGAAATAGAGTTTCATTTTGGAGCAGAATCTAGATCTAATTCTATTACTAAAATACACAATATGCAAATGCACTTCACATTGCCTTACTGTTCTTGATGATGTACCTCAGTTGTGCTGTTATGTCTGTTTCTGTTGCTTTGGAATAGGATGTGCACATTATAAAAATTACTCTTTTTTTCTCTTTTTTGCATGATAACATCTTGCTTTAGTTAGACTTACAAAGTGATGGCTAAAAGCTTAGAATATGGAGAAGTACACTGACCCCTTTGAGCATTAGTACCACTCTGCTTCCCCAGACCTCTGTGCCTGTGCCTTTTCAGTGTAAATCTAGTGTGGTCTATATGAAAGCTGCTTGCTGATTTTTACACTAGTCCACAACAGAGTCAAAGGGTTGAAGACCTCTTGTGCAACAAACAGGGATTTCCCACACACATTTTTAAGGCATTATTTGAAAATTATATTTCTTGTGGGCTACCTCAACGTTGGTGAATCATGCGGCACTAAACCCACAAATTACAGCTTGGTTAAGCAGTCTAGAGTAAACAAAAATTTCCAGTATTTGAAGAAGAATTTGTGACCTGAAAGCTTGTCCTTTTATTCCCCCCCCGCCTATATGTATTGGCATAGCCAAGCTCAATGGGAATGATTGACATATGCCAGGAGCTCATAAATCTCAAGCTGAGAATGGCCACACATATGGTTAATCTAGAAATGGTTGATGCATTTGCTGAGCTTTTCCAAGTGGAATGTTGTTCATTTCCCCAGAACAGTACTCTTCTCATGGACTAGTCTTTCACAATGATTATTACTATGAAAACTGAGAAAGTAATTGCAGATAACTTTATACAATTACATTGATCTTTTCACTTTTCAAATTTAAGTATATAAAATATTTAATTCTGTAATATAATGTCTTTTAAATCTTGGGTTCTTAATTGGTTTGCACTAACTAGTTATAGTTTATGGTATGTTGCTTGATGCTTCTCATCTGAAGTGGGCAGCTCTTTCAGAGAGGAATGAAGAACTAGAGTCCACTTATGAGGTCTGTTTTCTGGATCAGGATTGTTTAGAACTCCACAGCTTCCAGTGACTACCAGTACTCTTAGCTGTTTTTTAGCCAGTTGATGGAAATGCAACACCTATAAGGTTTGTGTGATTGGAAGGTACATACAAAAGGTTTCCATAGAGATATCTGGGTGGAAGAGGTCCCAGATATGAGGCAAGTAGTCTGATGGACCTCCAAAAAGTAGTATTTCATCAACACTAGAGTAAGTGATGACTTGTGTTTCAAAAGTAGTTCATCGCCCTTCCAAAAAAGATGCTTGCCAAGGGAAGTATCTTGGGTGGTGTTCTGGAGCTAATGAGCCAAGTTCAGAGGGAGTTTGGAAGGTTAAGCCTATCTTGCTTCACAATTGTCCCTTCATCAGTGGTTTAAGCTTGTTGCTTCATGCTTTATTCTGGACACAGTAGACTCTTGCTCACCTTACTGCAGAGGCAGTCAACTTCAACAAGACCAGAAAATCAGATTGGACTCTAAGATCTTAAAGTGCTGCAGCAGCAATTATCTTCAGGGCCTTGTGACACACGTTCTACCCTAAAGCAAATAAATGTTCATGCTTGAACATGAAGCTTTACCACCACAGCTGTTCACAGACCCTCAAAGGACCCTCATCTGTGTTGTGATACAACCTCTTCTATGTGGGTGTTTGGATTTTGAAAGAGTTTGCTGTGTCTGTGAGCCCTGAAGGGGCTCTGCTCATTTGTAGAGTGTTGTCAAGTCTCTTTTCTACAAATAAAGGATGTGTTTCTGTATAAAAGGGGAAAAGATGTTTTAAGGTATTTTTTGCAGGCAGATCTCCCATTCATTAAACAGCAAGAAAAGCCTGCTGCCGTTATGCTTAGCAAGACTCAGTTCAGATACGTTGTCAGGTGTTAGCATGGGATTTCAGGTAGATCTGGGGTAGGGATGGGGATCTAACTGAATGACGCATGCTTTTTCAGTGCTATGCTTCAGCACTTCGGAGAGGCATTCAGTTCTGAAATGTATTAAGTATCTTTCAAGAAGCACTGCATCTTAATTTCTGGCTTCACAAACTTGCAAGACATCAGTTCTGTCTTGACAGTTTTTCTGAGGGAAACATGCATAAATCCTGTAAGTGCTGTTAGCTGACTACATGTAAATGCGTTAATAGAGAGCATGTGATGGGTTGTATGATGTTGTTCCAAATGATGTTTGTGCCTTGCTAGTCTTTTCAGTGACAGGTCACATAGGCTCTTTTCTGTAAAGACCTTTCATGGTGAGAGAGTTGCCCCACATGCAGAAGTTTGAGAGACATCCTGAGCTGCTTTTTAATCTTGCTTTCTGTAGGGTAAAATTTTCTTCTGGATAGCCTTGCCTTAACAGTGGTGTTACATCCACCAGTGGTGTTTCAGCCACCCTGATATCTGCTGGAAAGACAACACAGCTAGGCACACACAGTCCAGGAGGTTCCTGCAGAGCACTGATGATAACTTTTTGACACAGGTGGTGGAGGAGGGTTGGGGGCAGCCTTGGCTGCAGTGACCATGAGGTGGTAGAGTTCAGGATCCTGCGTCAAGGAAGCGGGGCAATAAGTAGGATTGCAACCCTGGTCTTCAGGAAAGCTAACTTTGACCTCTTCAAGGACTTACTTGGAGGAATCCCATGGGTTAGAGCTTTATAAGGTAGGGGGGTCCAAGAGAGCTGGCTAATATTCAAACATCACTTCCTCCAAGACAGGTGCATCCCTGAGAATAAGAAATCAAGCAAAGGGAGCAGGAGTCCTGCATGGGTGAACAAGGACCTTCTGGCAAAACTCAAACAGAACAAGGAAGTCTATGGGATGTGGGAAAAGGAAGAGGCCACTTGGGAGGAATGTAGGAATGTTGTCAGAATATGCAGTGAGGCAGTGAGGAAGGATAAGGTCCGTTTAGGATTAAACCTGGTGAGGGAGGTCAAGGACAACAAGAACGGCTTCTTCAAGTACATCAATAGGAAAAGGATAATTAGGGAAAATGTGGACCCACTGCTGAATGAGGTGGGTGCCCTGGTGATGAAGGATACAGAGAATGCAGACTTACTGAATGCCTTCTTTGCTTCAGTCTTTACTTCCAAGACTGGCCCTCAGGTTTCCCAGACCCTGAGGGCAAGAGAGGAAGTCAAGGGAAAGGAAGACTTTCCCTTGGTCAAGGAGGGTTGGGTTAGAGATCACTTAAGCAAACTTGACACCCACAAATCCATGGGCCCCAGTGGGATGCGCCCCTGGGTGCTGAGGGAGCAGGCAGGTGTTACTGCTAAGCCACTCTCCACCATCTTTGAAAGGTCATGGAGGACAGGAGAGGTGCCTGAGGACTGGAGGAAAGCCAATGTCAATCCTGTCTTCAAAAGGGGCAAGAAGGAGGTCTCAGGAAACTACAGACTGGTCAGCCTCACCTCCATCCCTGGGAAGGTGATGGAACAGCTCATCCTGGAGGTCATCTCTGAGCACGCAGAGGAAAGGAAGGTTATCGGGAGCGGCCAACATGGACTCACCATGGGGAAATCACGCCTGACCAACCTGATAGCCTTCTGTGGTGGAATGGCTGGCCGGGTAGGTGAGGCGAGGGCGGTGGGTGTTGTCTACCTTGACCTCAGCCAGGCGTCTGGCACCGTCCCCCATAGCACCCCGGCGGGCAGGC
>JAVJGI010000014.1:8310858-8356626 GCA_035590275.1 Ibycter americanus | reverse complement strand
CAAATATCTTAAGGGTGAGTGTCAGGAAGATGGGGCCAGGCTCTTTTCAGTGGTGCCCAGTGACTGAATATGAGGAAAAACTTCTTTACGTTGAGGGTGACAGAGCCCTGGCACAGGCTGCCCAGAGAGGCTGGGGAGTCTTCTTCTCTGGAGACATTCAAAACCCACCTGGACATGACTCTGTGCAACCTGCTGTAGGAGAACCTGCTTCAGCAGGTGGTTGGACTCCATGGTCTACAGAGGTCCCTTCCAACCCTGACCATTCTGTGACTCTGTGATCCAAACAGTTTCAGATTGCAAAAGTACTCTTTCATCTATTGCCTTACAGTCTGTTAATCTAAATGTTTCGCTGTGTTGGGGTGCTGTTTCCGTAGCGATACCTATACCATATTTGAGCTTATTTCAGCATTTTTGCCTATCTGTTGTGGCTAGAACTGCATGTCTCAATTACAGAACACACTCAACTCAGTGTAGGGCTTTTTGGCCGATAACTGATGCTAGATGTTGTTTGGCTTTGTCAGCAGGGTTTGGCTGGTCAAGTTGACTCTATTCTGTCCTCCCTCCACCCACCCTCTGATTTGTTTTCCCCTGTTGCACAGTTTGGAGAAGAAAAATCTGGAAGTGAAGACATCTCAGAGATTGCACTACTTCATTCCCAGCCCTCTGCCATTAGGAAACCCAGTTCTCCCGTGAATAATAACCACCTCAGTACAAAGCTTACTGTAGGGAAAGTGCAATCTTTTGTTGGTGTTAAGAATCAGTTCCATGATGTACAGCTACTCGAGTTGCTGATGCTGTTTCAGGGCTTTATAAACTATTAGAACATACTTTTGCCTTTTTAGGGGATCTTGTTACAAACCACTACTTGGTAGCTGCAGAATTTTGGTTTCTGCACAAACTGTGTGGTGAGATCCCCTGGCACATGCTTCAGCTCTGAAATGAATTGGCGTTGGAGCATCGATGCTAAAGATGCCTGTGGAGAACACGCAGCAAGAAACAGGATGAAAAAACATGAGAAATTTGAACTGATTCGGGATTTCTTCGTGTTCTGCCAGCCAAATGGCTTTTTGTATCTTACCTTCTCTTATATCTCAGGTAGCCTGATAATTTTACTGCTTGAATATGTCTACGTGGCTTTAATTAGACTAGACCATTTATTCTAGTACCCTGTTCTCGCAGCAGCCAACAGCAGATGCTTAGGGAAAATTGGGGATAGGCAAGCAAGCAGCAACAGTGATTCCTGCTGCCAGCACTTTTCGTCTCAGGGAGCTACTAGCTTAAATCGTTGCATTTAATAGCCTTCAAAATATTTTTTCCCCCAGTTTGTTAAATGGTTTTAAACTCCATATTCAAAGAAGTAACATACAAGGCAAGGAGTTCTTTAAGATGACTGGGCGTTGTATGAAGAAATATCTCATTTTATTTTGAACCTGCAGTTTGGTGGTACTGTTTGATGCCTTCTTGCTTTTCTATTAGAAGAGAGTGTGAATAACCAGAGGTTTCTCTGTCCCTCCAGAAGGAATAGGATTTCCAGCAACTTCTTAAGAGAGACTTCTAGAGAATCTCAGGGCCTGAGATGTACTAGCCTAATTCAATTTCTCAGATTTAGGGAGCAATTACTAGGGCTAACTAGATAGGGTGGAGATGTCTTCTTTATTATGAAGTTTTCTGCTTTATGTAATGCATCAGTAATCCTCAAATGCACATGACCTCCTGAATCTCAACACCATTTTTTCTGCGGAGGGGGAGAGAGAGAGTAACAGCAAGAGTCAGGAAATGTGGATTTCCTTTGAAGCAGATTAGTTTTCAGTCACACCAAGGTTAAAAACCAACAAACAGACAACAACTCCCCCCAACCCCACACAAGATGATCACAAAAAATTAGCATACCTAGAATCAATGAGTTTTTTAAAAGTAATTGGTTCTCAGCCTGTTGCTTAAATTCTCATGGGAAATGAATAGAAAATTTGAAAATAGAATGGAGACTTGATAGTAAAAAGCCCTAATGTGATGGAGTAGAGCTAGAAAGTTAATTTGAAATGTACAGTTATATGAAGTCTGTTTTCTTAGTTCATAACAAAATAAGAATGCTAAAGCAATGTCTAGAATACAGCTCTGCAATGGAAATTACTTCCATAAACTGAAGCTGTAACTTCAGGTGCACCACAGAAGTACGTATTCCACAGCCTCAAAACATATAGGATAAATTGATATGATAGAATTTCAATGCAAATAGTTCTGTGAAAGAGTAAACACCACCATGGTGGTAAAGCTGTAGAGATAAGCCTTAAGGGTCTTTGTAGGAGTTTTTATATGATGGATTTAATAAAAAAACAACAACTGTGCAAGATAATTTTTTTCTGAAGGAGACAGTCCTTGTCCATTTTATGTAATAATCTACTCTGAGCCTGGCTTTAATTTAAAATAAATAAATAGCTGTGATGCCACAGGCTGGGCTTGAAGTTTCTACATATTTTGAAGTGGTTCACTGCACAGCGGGCTCTGAGGATTTGTTATTAGCTGGTAAGGGAATGAATGCAAAACCAGCAGGTTCATCCCCACAGCCTCAGCAGAACTGCCCTAGGATGTGTTGTGGAGCTGCAGCAGCAGATCCTAAAGCTCATTTATGCTCCCAGTCCATCTACTTTATCTTACTGGGGACTCATCTGCTTCACTGAGGAGTATCTGTGAGCTGGGCTGAGTATCTCACATTGGGCTTCAGTTCTGCAGAGAATGTGAAAGAAAACAAAATTGAAACCTAGAAGCAAAGGGAAAAAAATTGCGGATTGGGGAGATATGGAGACAGAAAGCCCTGTCCCTTCATTCAGAATTGTGGGGAGGTTTCTGCCACTAAATGCTAGAGATGACACATGAGTGTGACCTTGAGGATAGGAGGGGAATTGGGGCAGGAATGCAACTGTGGACTTAGTCTTCAATATTGTCCTCAGCATGACAGTGCGCCCCTAAAGATGCCTGTGAGGAGCAGCATGACTGGTGGTACCCATCTGCTGGCTGCAGAGGTGCAGCTCTGGTAAAGCATTCTTCAGCTTTGGCTGTAAAATTAATTTCTTTCCTGACTGCATCATTTGTAACTTTAATCTGTCAGGTTTTGCACCCCAGGCACCTAAGCAGCTCTCCTGGCATGTGCTTCCAAGCTTCTTCTGCAGGAAGCCCTAAGGTTCTGTGCAGTTTCATCTGTTCAGGCCGTTTGTTATCACCATGGTTGGGTTTTCTGGTTTGGGTGTTCTGTTTGTTGGGGTGTTTTTTTTCTTTCAGACTGTAATTGGGGCCTGTGTTGCCATAATTCGCGTCACTTGCACGCAGGGAATTTGACCTGGAATTCTTTTTTGCAGGTCTCTGTCGATTGTAGACCTGTACTGGTAGAGTACATGGAAGTTTTGTCCTAAAACCTACTTAGAAGTGAAGAATCAGCTGAAAATTGTTAGTCAGCTTTTCCAGTAGGGCTGGTAGCGCTGGACAAGTGGTCAAACCAAGGTCTTTGTGAATAGGAACAGCTAGAAACAGAATCATAGAACGGTTTGGGTTGGAAGAGACCTTTAAAGGCCATCTAGTCCAACCTCCCTGCAATGAGCGGAGACATCTTCAACTAGATGAGGTTGCTCAGAGCCCCGTCCAGCCTGACCTTGAATGTTCCCAGGGATGGGATATCTACCACCTCTCTGGGCAACCTGGGCCAGTGTTTCACCACCCTCATTGTAAAAAAAGTCTTCCTTATACCTGGGCTGAATCTACCCTCTTTTAGTTTGAAACCATTATCCCTTGTCCTGTCACAACAGGCCCTGCTGTTGTGTCTGTCCCCAAAGTTCTAAGGTGAGAATTACTTTGGGATTTCATGTATTTGCTATTTAAAACTTTTTCCTTTACAAAAGTATCTTTCAAGAATTTTCAGTGGAAAGCCTTTGTTAGAGGTTTTCCAGCTTTTGATTAACATGAAATATTAAAACTCTGTTTTTCCATTTACTCTTTTTAAGAAAGTTTTACTTTTTGTTACCAAGTACAGTAAAAGGCTACCTGCTGTTTTCTGCTCGTCCCATTACCACATTGCAGGGGATTTTTTTTCCACATCTCAAACTTAAGAAGCTAGGATAATGAAAAGGGAGTTTAAAATGTGGGAGGAGGAGGGGGAACTTACATAGATATCTTCTGTTAGAAAGACAGAACAGAAGAGGAGGAAATAAAGTTTAAATAACAAAATCCAACCTCCTCTAAGAGTCTTACAGGCAGACATAAATTCAGTGAACACAACCAGCTGAGTATTTTAGTAATCCATGTGAGGAAAAATGAGACAGAAGGAGAATATGCAAATGGAAAAATTCTTCAAATAAATGTATTCCTGTAATTATATTGTCTAAAGCTGTACAGCATATGTGACCTGGGGTCTCTTTGTGCTAATTATGGTTAATTCAGATAGTGAGAGACACTGTTCTGCTGTCCTCCACCACATGAGAGAAGCAAGGAATGGGAGAGGGAGCAATTAAAGACCACAAGGCCCTTGGCTTTGGTTCCTTCAGGCAGGTGAACACAGATGCAGACCCTCAGTCCCTGAGTGTCAGTGCAGACCTTCAGCAGGATGAGAGTCTGGCATGTATGGTTCAGGTCACCTTGCACAGTGTGCCAGCTGTCAGCAACAGTAAATATTTTGCTTGTCTCAGTTCCTGGTCATTTTGTTATTATAAAACACAACAAAACTTGGTTTACTATGGGTATCCAAAACCACGTTCATTTTCAACTGTTTTCATCCCTTTTATTTGGAAATGTGAGTCTGAACAATGAGATCAGCGTTGTGCTCCAGTCCCATTATTCTCTTTGCTCTACCTGCGTTTTGCAAACTACTAAGGAGATGAGATCCTGAGCAAGCTGACCTTCTCTCAGCAGGGGTAGGACTACGTGACCTCTGGAGGTCCTTTTCTACCTAGATTAATCTGTGACTGTGTGACATGCTCATGTAACTGAGGGAGATTCTACTTCAGTGAATTGTATGACAGTATTCAGGGTTTTGCCTCCATTGCTGCCTTGGACAGCTAGAAAAGCAGCCCTGTCCTTATGGTTGAAGCCAGGAGCTTAAGGGGTTGAAGACTCTCATTTCTAGCTAGTACTTTCTAGCTGTTACAAAAATTTTGTTTGATTGTTTCTTTTTACTTAGCTTGACATTAATTGACACTTTGTTACTGCTTAAGGGATATAAAACATAGGATTTTAATGTTCTGTAATGTTTAGTTTTTAAAGTGAGACCAAAATTAAACTACAACTTTTGGGAGAAGGCAGTTTGTTTTTTGTTAATCTGTGCCAAGGAGAACTGTTTCATTTCTCCTTGCCTATTCCTTAGCACAGAGCTCTCAAAATTAAAAAACCTGCATATCCATACAGCATCTCTGAAGCAGTAGGAGCAAGGACATTGCTTTTGCTAGCTAGGTCTTCACAGGTAAGTTAAACCTGCTCTTGGACAGCAAGTAGTTTGACAACTAGTTTTCATGCAGAGAAGTCTCTGGTTCATTTAAAACTTGAAGCCAGGGCTTGACCTGTTTTCCACCAGAAATATTTGGGCCATTGCTCAAGATGAGAGTCCACATGCTTGGTACAGCACTATAGGGATGTGAAAAATAATTCTGAGAATAGCATCTCCTGACAGTGCTTTGTTTATGTGAAAGCCAGGCAGGCAGAGAGCTTCTGCCATCTCATCTGTCACAGGCACTGAGTTAAAATCCTTACAAATAGCAGTTCCACACAAAAATGAATCCATATTTTGCAACTTTTTTTCAGACTCTTTTTTAAAAATTATTTTTAAAATATTTGTACATAGGTGATTTCTTTGTTTCTTTAAAGGACATCAGGAAGACCTGTCAGTGGCTTATTTTAGACATAAGAGAGAGCAGCACAACTGTACTTCCAACATTTAGATAGCGCTTGCCACCTGGAAAGGCATAATTCACAGGTGCAAGTCTAGACATGAATTTGTATTGCCTGCTCACTCAACATCATCCCCCCCTCCCAAAAAAAAAAAAAAAAAAAGTTTAAGGGTCAGGTTAGGTGGCAGTTGTCATCAGGGATTCTGTGCAACCTGGACTGAAATTTCATGTCTAAATAGGAGGAATACAACATTGAATCCTTACTATTGGCTCATCTGCCAGGACCATGACTGTAACTGCATATACGGAGATCACAGGGGCAGAAAATACTCTTGTATGTGGAAAATCCAGTCACCACCATATCTGTTGCATCACATCTTGTCTAATATTTGCCCAGAGGTGAAATGGGGAGACACTGTCAGCAATTGTTTCTGCAGCAGGTGATCAAGGTGTGCCACAAAAGAAGATACAGCCCTTGATTTGGCATTAAGGTGCCAGATCTGACTGCAAATTTTACGGTTCTAAGTGCTGCTCATACCAGTGACTATAAGGTACTTTAGACTCAGTGTCCCTGCAGAGATACAAAGGCCAAACATCCACCACAGTTGTGCTCAGCTTCTATAAGACTGTATGTGTGTATGAGGAAGATTGATAAAAGGATGTTTAAAAGGGCTTTTAAGAAAATTAAACACTTACAGGAGGTGTGGAGATGCTGAATGGTACCACACCAGAATCACTAGTATGGATCACCTTTTAATAAGGGCTTAGAAAATTGTCAAATGGAGCAGGTATGGGCTAAACAACAAAGTAAATTAGGTTATGAAATGATGAGAAGGCAGTCCTCAAAAAGATGAAAGCTTATCCAAAAGATGAAAATGGAAAGGATCCTAATCTCTGGCAGAGGTGATATAAAAATATAAAAATACAAAAATAAATAAAATTAAAAAGGAATAACTATCTAAAGGACTCAAAACTAGTACTAAATTCTTCAAACACGTCAAGAGCAAAAAACTGCCTGGAGCATCTTTAGGGTCACTCTATGATCACAGTTTAAAAAGGAGCAGCTGGAGGTGATGGGCACCCCATTGCAGAGAAGCCAAATTAATTATTTGCATTGTTATTCACTATGGAAGAAACAGGTGAGCAGCCATAGAGCATTTTGGGGTAAACTCAGGAGAGAATATGCCCAATACTGAGGCTGTAGAAGAAGTTATGATACGGTAGATACTACAAACATGATGGTGTTCACCTAGGAGCTCTAGGGGAATTCTAACATTAAGTAGCTGCATTGGTTGCGGTAGAACGTATCACCGCTTAAAACTTACTCAGTATCTGAAGATTACAAGGTGGATGATGGTTGTCTTACCTTAAAAAGATTGTAAGGGAATGTGGGGAGCTACAGGCCTGCAACATCAGCAAATTAGCAGAGACTCTCTAATAAAGGACAGAATGAATAGATACTTGGATAAAATCTACTGAGGAAGAATCCGTACAACTTCTTTAAAGGCTTCTGTAAACCTCTTGGTTTGTAAATCTCCAAAGGGATCAACAAATCTGTAGTTAATGTGGTTTGATTAATATTGTCTGTATGGATTTTGATATGTTTTTGATGCAGCGCTTGCCAAAGGCTTTTTAGGAGGCAAAGCCATTTTGATAGAAGAGGGAAGATCCTGGCATGGTAATATCAGCAATCAAAAGATGAGAAGCAAAGGCTTGGGGTGAGCGGAGGAAAGTTGTCAGTGAAGTCCCAGAGGAATCTGTGCTGAGATCTGTCCTGCTCAGCTTGTAAATGCCCTGCCAAAAGGGATGTCCTGACAAAGACCGACAGAAGGGCAGCAGAGTGGATCAGAGATGTACAAGGGCTTCTACAAGGAACAATTAACCAGATTAGGACTGTTTGGTTTAAAAAATTGTGAGTGGCATGGAAAGGATGCGCAAAGACAACTTCGTTTTTTCCAGCATATACGAAATGTAGAATGCCATTTGCATGAGTTATGTCTTGGAAGAAAATCCTCAGGAATTAAAACAGGGAGGTGAAAATGTCACAAGTTCCCTGTGAATTTCTTAGTACTTTCCTTAACTTTTCAGACCCTAAATTGAGTTGTGAGTTTAATTTGATTGGTTTCGGTCTTTCTGTTTTCATTTTGTTTCTAAAGTCCTGGCCATCTCTGGAGCTTAATGAAGTCATGTCTTTTCCTGGTATCTAAAAGTCAGACACAAAGTGCTTCAACACAAGAACTCAAGATTAGTGACCATTTTCAAATTCCTGAGTATTGCTTGGGGTTTTTTGGTAAGGTACACATTGTATCTATGTGAATGACTCTAGAGAGACTGAAGTTTACTTTCTTCTGCTAGAAAAGTGGCCAGAAATAACAGAGCTCCACTTCAGAAGCCTGCGGCGACATTAGTCACTGATGAAGTGGCCTGCTGCTTCATTTCCAGAGTGGAGCAGCTTTGGCTTCATTTAGATAGGAATGTGAGGACAGTAAATTTGTGCTTTTTCGTGTGTATGTGCACAGTATAGCACCCAGGTTGTTCGCAGTCTTCTGAAGGACATTACAGACCTGCCAGAATAGAGGGAAGAGAGGAAAGACATTTTCAAGTTTATCTCTGCTTCGGAGGGGAAATAACATTTAAAGTGATTTGCATTCACTGGGTAAATAAAGGATGATGAGATTAGAAGCAGCCAAGAATATTTCAGTGGGTGCTCTTTCAAATTTTCTTGGTACCTCTTCTGCATTGTACATCCTTGTTTTTCATGAATACAGATGACAGATCAGCCAGGCCAAACTTGGATCTGGTATAGACACAAAACTTTTATTGCCTGTGGTCCTGAGTCCTTATTTTCACTTAGCCTGATTTTACTGTGTTGTTATGTTATTAACATCAGTGGAGTTGCTCCAGGTATTGCTGATAAGTGGTATCAAAATCAGACTTTTAATAAGAACTGTGCTTACTATTTCAAGGCAAAACGGTTCCCTCAGCTGTTGCCAGGAGGAGAGCAGCACTCATTCCCAAACCAGCCCAATTGTTGCTGACATTTGCTATGAGAGTTATTACAGAAATATTGGGGTTTATGCTGATCGATAAAGGGACTCCTGTAAGCCGCATGGGCCAAAGTATTAAAACTTCTTCTATGTGGATCACTTAAAAGACTTACTCCATTAAAGGGGAGTGGACATTAAATCATTGCCATGAACATAAAATCCTGTTGTGTTCACATGTGATACAATTAAAGGTTTCAGGCATTCCAATAAGGATCAGCCCACGCTGATCCAAATCACTGAACAGGAAATGCTCCTAGGCAAGATCCTGAGCTTAACTAATTAATTTTAATTTATGTATTAAAGTGTTGATCTAGATAATGCAATAATTACAAATGCTTGTGTTTGAAGACCGTGAAAATTGCTAAAAATGAAATTTTGCAGTCATCAGAATGTGAAGGTTGGTCATGTTTGGCAAAGAAATGTTTGTCTTATCCCAGGGCAATGCATTTGTAATTAAGATGCAAGTAAAGACTCTTGAGTAAACTTGGGTCTCTGGAGCACATACCAACTTTTAGACTCAATGCACTACTTCTGTTGCATGTGCAGTCACAGAAATGGATATTTTTGCAAGATGCCCAGTAAATAATTTCCAAAACGCACCCAAAGTCCGAAATGCTCCAGCTATCCTTTATGTCCTGTGCCCTTCAAATGACTTATTTCTTCCCAGGACATTTAGTTTAACCATATTAATTTCTGAATGATGGAATGAGACAGTGTTTTCAGGGTCAGCAGCTGATTTCACACTCCTGTTCTTTGCCTTCAGGCGATGGTTTCTCACCCACCAAAAAGACCAGAAGTTTGTCTGTTGTCCCACCAGTCCCTGAATCAGCTGCTTTCAGGAGGACGTAAAGTGTATCTCAGCTTTAGAGAACTGGTTAGCTTATATCTGAGAGTATTTGGCACTTCACTCTGTTTAATGAATTGCCACTCCCAAAGGTTCCCCGCAAGTGTCAGATCATTGGGAAATTGCTTTATTACCAGACAAAATTTAAAGATAAGTGTTAGGTTTAGCCGTTATCTTCACAGGATAAAGATAGTCAAAAGTTATGATTGTACTACTTTGAACATCTACAAAAGAAAATCATAAGAAGATGTAGTTCTAGGGAGTATTTACCTAATATCCTTCCTTTTCAGTGGCAGTGGTTGGCTCACTGCAGCTGACTTCTCTTCCAGCCACCCTTAGCTGGTTTGCCAAAGAGCTGACCCTCTTCTTTGTGGTACCCTGTGGTTGCTGGGGTCAGACTTCGCCTTCTGTAGATGGGACCATGTTTCCTCCTTTCTCCATCATTTTAGGCTTCTTGTTTTGGGCTTTTCAATAGGAATTCTGCTTTAGGACTGGCATTAAATGTATGTGGGTGATGTCTGTCTTTTCCGCTCTTTGCATCTGGGCTCTGGGAGGACACTGATCCCCCATGCTGCTTTTAGACTGAACTTTCTGCTTCCCTGACCTCATGTAACTTACACTACCCTGTGCTCTTCAGTCCCCATCTTTTCTGGCTTTCATCTGATTTTTCCTGTTTGGAGCCTTCAGAAAACCCAGGATGTTTAAATGTACACATATGTTATTGGATTTGCCACGTGGAGCTTGCTGCAAGCGTTTCATACTTCACACACAGTACGGTAATGTATATGCCAGATCTGGCACCAAGTCCTGTTCTAAATTAATTCCCCCACCTGCCCACCCTCGCTTTCTGTTAGTTGGAGAATTTTGCTCTTGCAGCATCCATGGATTGCTTTGTTTCATCTGAGTGTGCTCTCCTTAAGACATGAGGAGATTATGTTCTGTCAGTTCCACAATTTGTTTCTTTTTGAAGGTGAAAATACAGATGTTCAACTTGTGCTGCAAATGTTACATTTATATTAGAGTTGCATTCAAAATCTCCAGAGAGGCAGTTGCTGCAGGAACCTTAAAATCTAAAAGATTCACAGTGTCACTCTACTGCCTGTACTGTATCTTGCCTGTGATTTGTGGTCACTTTACTTTTCATCCACTCAGGCCATGTACATTTGATATGAAAGTACCCACAGAGGTTTCCAATGTACAGGACACAGAAAGTTTAACTGCTTTAACAACAAAAGATCTGAAAATGGTGTATCTCAAATGTCTTCTAATTCTGGTTTTCATTTAAAGCATAGGTATGTATCTTGCTGAAATGTCTATTGCCATTGAGAGAAAAATTACTATTAGCCAACCAATTCTAACTCTGTAAGAGTTTCACAGTTGGTGCATTTCCTACCTACACCCACTTCAGCACCTGTGCCTGTGCCTGTGTACTATTACAGAAAAACTACTTGCACTGGTTAGAACCAGAATGAGATGTAAACTGTGGCCTCATGTCAGCGTGATTTCAGTTCTGCTGAAGTTAATGGGAAGTTTGTGCATGCCTATACGCAAGCATTTTCTGATTTTGGGACCATCCTACAGATAAATACCCATTGCATCTTCTGTGATCCTAATATAGCCAGGGAAACTCAACACAAAGCTGTGGAAGAGTAATAGGAAGAGAGCAAAAGGGGAATTGCTGCAGCCTGTCATAAACATGGACAGCACTGCCCAGAGATTTAAAATGGGTGTTTGTTGTCTCCTTTCATCAACTTTCCCTAAGACTGTTTACTTAAGAGCTCCTCAGCTATTGCCAGGAATGCAGTTATCCTGTTTTAGGCTATATGTACTCAATAAAGGTCTAAGCCGTTCCCACAGTGTGTGAGAGAGGCTTTGAGCTGGTGTTGTGATGCTGCAGTGCTGTGGTCCACCAAACTCTGCAGGTATTTGAAATAAACCTCTTTGCTCTAAGGTGCTCACCCTCTCTGAAGTAATGAGCAAACATTTAAATGTAGCTTTGTTGTTCAGTCATTTTCTTCTCACTTGTATAAACTGAACCTCCTAAAAGTACAAAAAGTTAACACCTCCAGGTAATCTACTAAAATCAGATGCAGAGGGAGAGGGAAAGGAGAGGATTTGAAGCAGAGGAAGTAGGTGATAGACACAAGAGGCTGCAGGGCCGATGGAAGGGAGGAACCGATATAAATTCAGCCTCATTTTATGCGTGTTGCGTATCACCTCTGCTGAATCATCGGGTCTTGCATTTTTAACAGACTACCCACTGATTACGTGTGTGAAAAAACAGCAGATACAGTGAAAATACAAGGAAGAAGGATTTTATACTTGTATAACCCGCTGCAGAAAAGTACTTTCTTATTCAGCCTCGTAAACTCTGGGGATCATAATGCCTTCACTGCTGTATCTGTGAATGCTTTTTGTATACTTTGTGGCCTCTACTTTGAATCTAAACAAACCAACTTAAACAACCCTGTGAGTGAACTTGCTTCAACCTCCCTGCCAAAAAGGGAGGCCTTTCTCCTTAGCAATTTCAGATGGAGCAACTTTCGTTTGCCTGGCTTATGTTCTTTGTACCAGGTCTTTATAATTTTATAAATGGGTTAAAAGGTGGAAAAATAGTAGCAGTTTGGGGGATGTGGGGGAAGAACTGAAACAACCATCTTTGAATTGCTTGAATCAGATTCAGCCCAGCAGCAGAAGTCCAACCCTGAGCAGGGCTGAATTTGACACGATTCGGACAGTGCTTCACTGCTGATGGGGTGGATTTGTCCTGCCTGGAATTTGAGAAACAGGCTGTTTCTTGTGCCTTATTCACTCTGCTGCTTATTAAGAATTTGACCTTTTGAAAGGTCAGTGTCTTGGTGCACCCTAGAGTCTCGTAGGTGAGTGGGTATTCGAGCTAACATCTTCAAATACAAGTCAGCCCTGGAGCTATCTTGAGGAGCAGCATCTCATCTGCTTATGGCTGACTTGTCACCACTCCTCCATGGCTTTCTGTGTTGCGCTGTCACTCGTTTCCGTGAAGGCTTTTTGTTGGAACACAAAAGCTTGTGTCTGATTTCAGCTCCCAGCTCTGTGCTCAGGTCGTGTTGAAATCCCTATGCTGCTTAGACTTACTTCATTCAAGTGTTCATCTAACAGTTCTTTAATATTTCCCATTGCTCGCTGCTAGGTGAAACAGGGTCATCTGTTTACAGCTACAAGCTTTTCCACTAGGGCACTAGTTTAAAACAAAGATTTTTTTCTTAGACATCAGCTCACAACCTGATGTCAACGTGAAGGATTTAAGAAAGCCTGTTTTGGCTGGCATAGCAGGCTGTCCATCTGTGCACATGCCTAAACCGATCTCCTGCTGGGGGTCAGGAAGGGAATTCCACTATCAGGAGCAGCACACAAAGAGCCAGGAGCATTTCTGAAGGAGGGAAAAATCTTACATTCCTCCAGGGCATCAGCTACCTGCAGCTTCTAGGGGGACATGCAACACGGGACCTGCCAGACCTTTGCTCAGGGGAACAGCTTGGTTCTGGCATATGGGTACCCATCTCTGACTCTCCGTTCACCGCAGCATTTGTTACATTCTCCAGGAGGAAGCCCTGACATCCAGCTCCTACCTGCTGTATTAAAGCCCCTTAATTTTATTTCTCTCTGGGTAAGTCAAGGGCACTGTGGTCTGTAGCTCCCCACAGTGGGAGATCTCTGGTAATGCTTTAGGCTTGAGTGAGTTTGCAGGGATGGAGGTGGGTGGCTGGGTTTGGGTTTTTTAACTATCTCTGCACTTGGCCTGTTTCACCCTTTGCAGGAGGTAAAATATGTCCCAAGTAATGAGATTTTTTTTTTTTTTTTTTTGTCAGTTTGTTTGCAAGGTTCAAAGGAGCAGAAATGCTTAGGAGCTTTTGTCTCCCCTTTGGGGAAAAAAAATGCAATCCCTGTTGCGCTGCTGGTGAGCAACATCTGTCCCGAACTGCCACGGTGTATTGCTAAGGGCAGGCAGGGAAATGTCACTCATATAGACAGAATACAAGCCAAAGAATATCCTCAGTCATGAATGAGGAGGTGAGAAATTTAAAAGGAGATTCTGGTTTTATTTCGGCCAGTACCTTTGGATAAGGTTTTGCTGAAATGAGACGGTTAACGTTTCTCCCAGGATTCGGTCTGCTTCTCTGAAGAGCGATGTGTGCTTTTCTGGTGAGGGTAACTGGAGAGATGCCCCAGCTCTGCCAGTGACTCCTAGGAAGAAGCTAGGCCAATCTTCTTGGGATTTCTCTTGTAGTATTCCAGCAGGCTCCTCAAATCGGCATGGGAGTTGTTGATGACCACAGAGAGAATGAGGGGAAGAAGATGGGAAGGAGAGTTGTGCCTTCATCATGTCCCACCTCCAGCTGCTGGAGGTGGGTGTTATATTGAGGCTGGTCTCGAGTGCACTCAGTCTGTGCAGGGTGGGAATGCCCCTCATGGGACAGTCCTTAGCTGCAGCAGACCTTATCTAGGACAAGTTGTCCTCTAAGATTAAAACTCAGAAAGGTGTCTGGGGCTGGTTCTACAATGTAAAGATCATGGGAAGGAACCTGGTGAACAATGGACCATGGATGGACTCCTTGGGACTATCCCATGGATCTGGGTCACACCGAGGGGAATGAGCCACCCACCACTGTTGACCAAGTGCATTGAACCAGAGATTCAGTTATTTCAATAAGCAAACACTTAAATCTAGCATTTTCCAGGCTGAAGCAACACAAAGTAAGACTTTTCATGGTCCATGCACAGGCCATCTTACAAGTGGACGTTACAGGGAATGGGACAACCCCATATCTGTGTTCCATTTTGCATTTGCTTCTGAAGCTGAGATAGTCATGAAGAACAGAAAAGGATGTTCCTCCTGATCTTCACCCCATTATGTGATTGTGATTTGTTTGGGTTTTTTTTTTTTATGTCTGTATCTGTGGATAATGCTTTAAAATGGGTTTCAATGTTTCTTCAGACGTATGGTTTACATCTTACATTTGGTGCTAACAAGCTTAGTTTACGTGTGTGTGTTTGCTGCCACTTGGTATAGTTACATTTCACTCAGCTGAAATAACTAGCATCTTCACAGATCAATCTTCTGTTCATAATTTGTTTTGATTCCAGTTCAATTCCTTGCATGCCCCAGCACTGGGATTCCAGCCCTCCATCCCTTCTTGCGCTGCACAAACAGAAGAGGTATCTTCTAGTCAGGAGAGGTCTCTGTGAAGGAAAGGAGATCTCTGCATGGAAAATTTGAGAACAAAATTTGAGAACTAACCTTGGTTTAGTGTTGGAACTTTTGAACTGCACACACAACAGGAAAACAGGAGTAGTCTGAAAACACTCAGACTTTTTTGACCATTCCTTTTGGGCTATATTTTCAGATCCATTGCAAACACAGACAGATACTGTGTGCCTCCAGCCAGTATTTCATATTCGTTTCCCTTGTACCCAATGTGTACTTCATATAATATTTTTATGGTCAAGGAACGATGGCAGCCATTCATACAGATACTGGGAATAACCCCCTAGTATCTTCTCTTCTGGTCAGTCCTGGTCTGAAGTAGCCTAAACTGTTTCTTGAATACATTTCATAGCGTTTAATTCAGCTGTGATTTGTGCCCTGTGGTTTTTTCCATGAAAGCCATAAACTGAAGGAAGCCTGAGCACAACACATGCTTATTTTTGGTTACATAAAATTTATTGAACCTAGCTATAAAAATTCTGGTTTATATTATATGATAACTTTTGAAAAACAGATAGGGAAGAGCTCTAGAGAGTTTGGAAAATTTATTTATAGGCATGCTGTCCAACTTGTTTCACTATAATCATATTCAAGTAGCATCAACAGGAGTAGCTGATGAGCTTCAGTGAGGACTGCACTTCACACACTTGTTTTCTGCGTTCAGTATTACACTGAGTGATTTCAAGAAGCAGTATTATTTATAACTGTAAAAAAGCATGTAAAGTTTTACTTTTTAAATTCACCATCACTGCATCTGTGCATTGCAGCAGCATCCCTGTGCACTGCAGCTGGGAATTGGCCACCAGGCACTGAAAACCCAATCATTTACAGGCAGGCTGTGACACAGATGTGTGTCACTGCTCTAATTCTTGCCACAGTTTTCCGAAGTTGTTAAAGTCAAAAGCCGGTGCACTGGAAACTACATTTTGCTATGGATGCAGGTTAGCAAGGGCTTTTCCAGGAGAGAGGGTTTGCACAGCACTAAGTGTCCAACCATTCCTGTCTCATGAACTTAGTGGTGCAGTGGAGGGCTGCAATAACATCTTTGCTGCAAGCAGATTTACACAGATACACCCAGAACAAACATTTCCTGTCATTTTTTATCTCCTTTGTTAGTTACGAACACAAATGTCTCCAAGGACAATCAAATGGGAACACTTTGACATGAACCCAAGCAGTGAGCAAGTGCATTAACATGCAGGATCCCATTTTAGTTTTCTAATTAAACTCAATTGTGTTCTCTGACCTGCATTTTAAATACTGAATATTTAGTGAGATTCATACTTTTTCCCCCTAGCCTGGCTCTTTTCAGGCTTTGTTTAGCATGTGAATAGCTCCATTAGGGAAATGTGAAAGCATTGGACAAATGGAAAGCTATTTTGACATTCCAGAGGGAGATGCTACTAAGCTGTAAATTACAGAACTGGACATCATTGGTTTGAATTCAGATCAGTTTGGCCTGAAAAGCTGGGTTTGGCTATTTGACCTGCCCTGACCCATTTCTGTCCTTTGTTTAGTAAGGTACCTGAGTTGTTTGCGATTTCTTCCTACTCTACCGTGTACAGAAATGTGAGGTATTCAAATGCTTTAGTCCATATCTCATGCTTTGGTGAAATAGAAATAATTTTGTGCTTCATCGTAATATGAGATTTCTAAACATTTTTGTTGCTGCCCCTCTTTTTTTTCCCAACATGCCACAGCTTCAGTAGGGTAATTACCGAAAAAAAATTGGTGTAGAAAACCCATGAAACTCTGGACATTGTTGAAGCTAACATTTAATACAAGGCTTAAAACCAATATTTACAGTTACCTGAGATGAGATTGTAAAGGTACTGGGTTGCAAACCTTGACTCCAGGAAGAAGTACAGTACTCTCTGCTTGAGTCATAGCCTAGTGCACAGCTTTGCTCGCCTGTTGAAGGGACGTAGCTTGGGCAGTAAGACCAGACCTGATGGGTCTGTGCTGTGCTCAAGACAGATGCTGAAGAGGCAGCAGGAGCTACCCTGAGATAGAGGGAGAGGTGGAAAGAAGCAGTGAAGTGAGGAACATCACCCATTTTCTCAGGTGAGATTCGGTCACAGAAAGGTTGGCATTTAAAGGGACCTGGCATAGTTCCCTGGATTTCCCTGTTATTTCCTGAATGAACTTGAAGGTTCTGAGCATTGCAGTATCACAATAAAAATACAGGGCTTTATTTTCTACTTCCAAGGGCTTTTGAGCTGAGCGTATGAACACCCCAGCTGGTATATATGTAGGTGCAGATAGGCTGTTCAGGCATAAACCCCAGACTTTCAAAAGGAAACGCACTGGATACAAAGCAAATGCCTATCTGCCATCCTTGCACATCGTTTCCCACTTTTTCAAACCGCCAGTGCTGGCCGTTGTCTGAGCCAGGCGAGCAGATTGCTGACACCACTGCTGTTCTGGCTGTGCTGCTGCACCTGCCTGGCTGCCAGCTGCTCTGTGTCCTGCCTGCACCTCCTGCCTTTTCTCCAGCTCTAGTAGGAGACATCGCGCCTGCTCCCACACTTTGTGTGATTCCCAGCTCTTCAGGAACACAGACAGCCGGCTTTGCTGCTGCGGCATGCTCACTGCCCTTGAAGGCGCTGGGGTGGAGGGGAGCTTGCTGCAGGTCGCTGCTGCTGCTGCTTTTTCTGTGCCCTTCCCTCTGGCTAAAGTCCTGTCAAGCCAGTGTGCTCCAACCTCCACAGCTTGCTGACTGAAGCTTTTAAAAAGTAGCCTGTGGCATGGACCAATGTAATGCAGCAGGTTCTCTTCTTCAAGTTCCCTGCTTCTTATTCCCTTTACGATTTGGCCTTTGGAGAGGCTAGGATAAATGGGAAAAAATTGCTTAACACTGTTACTTATTCAGGTCTCATAGGGAAGCAGGAGATGCCTTCTTGGTTGTAGCTGTTTCTCCTTGTCTACTGCTAGGTTATTGTCCAAGTCTGTAAGAGGAGACCTTCTGAAGTATGAATTATGGTGTTTATCCTCCCTAGCTGTAAGTTAGGGAATGAGGAAATTTTTGCTTTCACTCCCCCAGGGCAAGTCATTAATGCAGCGATACTGTGCTCAGCATCTGGTTTGCAGGTGGGCTGATGCAGGGTCATAAAAGGCCTGTGAACCAGGCAGGTAAAGCTGATATTAAAGGGTTTTCTTAGTAGGAAGAGGAGCCGGTACCCAAGCCCTGTGCACCTCTTTCCCTTTCCATTCCGGCACAGGCAGTTTGCAGGGGAGCTGTAAAAGTCATGGACTACGGGTGGCTTTTGCAATGAGAAACGAGTCCTTTAGCTGACCGAAGCAGCCATCAGCTGGCTCCAAATGTGAGCTGGCAGCCACCTCTGCCTGGAGCCCTGAGCTGTCCTGGCTGATTGCAGCCACAGCCGAGAGGTATGGCTAGAGATGGAAGGTGAGGCCTGACAGCAGAGTTCTGCCTGGATGCTGTACACAAGGCTGTGATGTAGTCCATGGTAGTGTGAAGAAATGAGAATTCAAGAGTGCTCATTACTACAATGTAGTAACTTCTATGCCTAAGCTTAAAGGAATGGGAGGGAGAGAAGAAGCATCAAGAAGACAGAGATGATGTACAAGACAGAGAAATATGTACATAGACTCTGTTTCCTTAATGCATTTTTGCTTTGTTTCATGCTTTTAGAGAAATTTTTCCACCTAACTTTTAGACTTTTATAACATCTGTGGGCCATAAATTAAACAAAACATTTGTTCCATTTTGCTTTTTCCAGTCCTGCATTGTTCCCCTGAGAAGTGCAGTGCCGAGATGCTCTGGCAATAGCCATTGAGTAACTCCTTCTGATGGGACCCTGCTGCTCTTTGAAACATCCAGTCTAGGATGTTTTCTGCTGAAACATGAGGTGTAGCCAACATTTCTGGTAGTGGCAGCTGCAGCACTTACTTTTTGTTCACTTGAACAGCTTGTGCTTTGCGTGTTTTGGATGCAATATGTAGACAATACAGTAAAATTACTCTGTTGGTATGTTACCTCCCCATTCACTCACTTCTCCCTCCAAGTCCTCATGGACTGGGGAGGTTTAAGCAATCTGTGTTTATCAAATGCTGATAGTTGCTGCTGCTTGAGATAGTGTGAATGCTGTTGGCACTGAGAGCAATGGTTCCCCCTTCCTGAGTTGCCTGAAACCAGAAGAACCTCCCATCGTGCTCCCATGCGCTTTGCCATGGCAGAAGACAGGAACTGAGAAGTCACTCCTCTAAGCTGGCTGTGAGAAATTCAAATGCCAGCAGTGATATAAAAGAGGTCTCTTTTTTTTTTTCCTGTGCTTTTTGCTGCTTTCTGAATATTGTAGGCACTGAGTTAGCAGTAATTTTGAAGGAAATTTAAGCAACACAATGCAATTATTGTATTTGCTCATTACATTTGCTGGTGACAACACGCTATGGAGGACCTGTGAGCCCATCCAAGGGCAAAACTAGAATTCAAAATGATTTGCACAAACTGCAGAAATGATGTGGAAAAAGCATACATGTGAGGTTGACTTGCAGTAATCAACAGTGCAAACACAAGATAAGGGGAGAAACCCAGCCAGGGAGCAGTTGTGCAGGAAAGGATCTGGGAGAGTTGTGATGGATCTCAAACCAAATGCAAGACAACAGTGTCGTACTGCTGTGAAAAAAAGCAGTCTTCATACTAAGACATACTAGGACCGGAATGTCCTTTGCAAGATGTGTTTAGTAAATGTTCTCTTCTCTTTGGCCTGTGTAGTTGAGCTGGGTGCTGTGCCCTACCTGGGGCGCGGTGCTTCCAAAAAGATGTGGCCCACTTGGCCAGAAGAAGGTGGCCATTCAGAAAAGGAGAGAAAGTGACATGGCAGTGGTCTTCAAGTATCTAAGTGGAGCGGTAACACAGAGGGATAAATTGACTTTTGTAGCAGTGGGAGACATGATGGGAAGTAGTGAGCTTCACTGCAGTGAGGGTTGAACAACAAGAAGGTCTTTCTGGAGGGAAATGAATGGGCCATGTGGAACTTGTAAAGGGGAGATTGTTAGGACTAAAACAAATGTCTGTCCCAAGTGACATAGGTGTAGCGCATCTTGCCTTACAGTGGAACAATGAGCTAGATGATCCTTTCATGCCTCTTCCAACCCCCTTTTTTCTCTGATTCTGGGACCGAAGGACAGTAACTTTACTGCTGAGTGGACCTTAGACCCAAACGGTATATTGGCTGTGGGATATTTCCATGGAGGCTTGACTGAGTGGGAAGGAAATTAATCCTCTCCCATGGCTATTTGGTGGGGAATGTAATCTCTTCAGGTAGGTCAATGATCATGCGTTTCCCTCTCCCCACCCCAGGAGAGCCAACGGGGCAAGCAGCATTAGGCAAAACACATTGGCTTATGACTGCAAAACTGTGCATAGATCTCCCTCCAGATGTATTTCCAACCCTGTGCCAACGTGCAATGACATTATGTGGGCTATGCTAGCAGGGCACTGGCAAGGAGAAAGGAGTTGGATTTGCCCCTTGAAGCATTCGGCTGGGGTAACTGTGCAAAGGGAATTCACTTTCAATAAAGTAGCAAATTCACCTGGAAGCACAAGATTTGCAGAGGCTGCTGCTATCTGTGGATTTGTGTTGGCACTGTGAGCACAGTCTGAGATCAGAATGATGGAGATGCAGCATCCTGAACAGCAAATTCCTGTACATTGATTTTCATAACCCTTCTTGTTAAGTCTGTACTGCATAAACAGCACTGAGCACTTGCTTTCTCCCTCCTTCCCTGCAACAAACAACAACCTTTATAAACAAGGAGAAAATTGGAATCGGGTCAGAATTTACTTAGCGAACAGAATTACTATTTATTCAGAATATGAAGCGATTTGGGCTTTGCACAGTAGGGAATAAGATGGTAATTACAGTTTGTCATTTTTCCCTCACTCATTTCCAAACAATAAAAGACCAAGATGATCTGGGAATATTTTGGCAGATTTGACACCTGTGCTTGCTTCCTGAGATTGAAGGGGAGAAAGGAAGTTAGAAAGTTCAGTTTCAGACAAAAAAGAAATGTCTAGAAAAAAACCAACCACAATGCCAATAATACCAACGTGATGCCATTATGCCGCGTATAGGCTTAAACACGGTCCAAGGAGTTTTAAACTCCTGAATACTAGTTCAAACAAGATCGTATAAAGTAGACAGTGTGCCTTAACCATAAATAAAGGGGTGAGGGAAGAGTCCTGGGGGTAGTTTTGGGCCAAACTTGCTTTTAATGAAGCCCCTCGGAGTTTTGCCACTAACTTCAGTAAGGTCAGATTTCACCCTTTGGAAATGAGCCTCCCTAGAACTAGAAATAGGCTGAGCTTTTCTGTAGGTGAATAGGGTTTGTCTCCCGTTTCTGTGAATTTTCCAGGTTAGCTTTGGGAGTTAAGTTATGCAAAAAGATTAAAAGAAATGGGGAAAAGCGTGTATGTGTGTGCCTGCATGTGATTTTAGAAAAACATATTGAATATATTAATACTGAATGGGAGCAGAGGGAATTCATAAAATGTTTTACATTCTACTGATTCCTGAGCTACGCAACAGATGTAAGAGTAAACCAAGTGCCACTGGTAGAAAAAGCTGTTTGCAGATTTCAGTGGACATCTGGCTACAGTTAAGGGATGCTTTTTTAATACAGGATGAATACCCTGTTAAAATATGCAGACCTATAGTTCTGAATTGGGAAAGGCCTCTGTAGTCAAGGGGACTACAAACAAAGATGCATGCTGTTGGGGGAAGTGTTCAATAACTTGCACGTTACGAGTGTTTAAATGGTTTTGGCTCTGGATCTAAGAACCACACTGAGGAGCTGTTCAGGATTCAGAAGGAATCAAAAGAGAAAAAAAGAGAGAGGGACCCCAAACTGCGGGGAATCTCCTCTCCTGAGGGCTGCCTTCTGCTGTGACATTAGCTGCAGGAGGTTACTGGCTCAGCTTAAGACCTTGCTCCACATCCCACTGGGATAGCCCAGTACTGCTGCTAGTAGCGGTGTTGCCTCATTTGTAGGCTCCATGTAGAGGCTGATGCAGAGACCTGAAGCTTTTGGACAGGGCAGATTCCTCAGCAGGGTTTTTGAAGGCTAGGAATTTATTTTTAAGAAGTGCAAGACTTCGTACCTTGTGGCTGGTTTT
Source organism: Ibycter americanus (assembly GCA_035590275.1). NCBI lineage: Eukaryota > Metazoa > Chordata > Aves > Falconiformes > Falconidae > Ibycter > Ibycter americanus. Next base: position 8,334,482 of record JAVJGI010000014.1, on the reverse strand, counting down.
AGGGCTGGTATAAGCTTTTCACATCAAAATGTTCAACCTGTTTCCATGGGACAGGAGTTGTGTGTCCCCAGATGATTGTCATTCCATTGGCTGTACTTTACCCTTTCTGAGGTTTTGCTGTTTTTCATCCATGTTTCTCCCTTTTTCCTATTTGCCGCTGGGCTGTGCCTTAAGTCATTAATCCTTTGCAACACAATTTTTTTTCAGTGGCAACAGCTATGACACCAGGAATTGGAGGTCAGTGATCCTGGTGATATGGGAGTTTCTCCTTCTTTAATAAAAGCTCAAATGCAGCATTTCTCTGTGCTCTAAATACTCTGTGATACACACTGCATGTTCCTGCTGGGTGAAGCATTTCTAGTGACCTCATCTTAGGAAAAACTCAAATACAGTATTTTACATCCTTTCTTCTATCCCACTGTTTGCCACCTTCAACAAAGCCCGTGACATCTCTCTTCTTTAAGTCCTGACATCTTTTGCCATGTGTGACTATTTGCCTCATACTTCTCTCATCACATTTTTCTTTTCTTTTCACTTGTGGACTTCTTGGGGGAAGATCTTCTGCCGTTTGTCCCCTTCTCTTCCCTTGATCTTTGGGAGACCTTCACCAGAACTACAGATACAACTACTATCACTACCTGTATATCTTATGGTTATATTTCTCCACATGCAAATCTCTTTCCAAACTACAGTCTTTTCTCTCTGAGCTACAATTTTAGCCTAATTCAGATACAATCATATTTGACCTTTCTTAAGGGGTATCTAGCTGTTAGCTCACCGTGGTGTACCAAATGGAGAATTTGGTATTTCATTCCCTGCGTTCTTTTCAGTTCCCTGTAAGCAGCGGCAATCTCCATCCCAATGCTTAACCTGTACCCTGTGTCTCTCTAAAGGTTGTACTCAGTATGGCTGCATGTTATCAACTGCTTTGTGCATAACATCTCTAATGTACGGTCTTTCTTATGCTAAAATGTCATACAGCTATAATTTCATCCAGGCTTTTAGAATTCTGTACCTGAATTAACCTGAAGCATTTTTGCTTTGTTCCTAGCTTTACTGTGTGCTGCTATTCTTTCTCCACTTTTCTGCAGTAAGTCAAACCAGTCTTTGTGGTAAGAGCAGTTCACAAGTGATTCTCATTGCATAGTTTCTTTTATTTATTGTCAAGATATTGACTCCCAATTGAAAGCAGCCTGCAACATGAGCCTCCATCATTCCCTCATTATATTTTCTGCTTTCTCTCATTTTCCCCCATATTAGGAAGAACTTCCTTTGAGTACCACCAAAGCTGCTATGCTTACCAGCTTTTCAAAACCCAGCTACCGTGCCAAGTTAAGCCACTGATATATCAAAGTCATTGCTTCTCTTGCAGATACAAGTTTGTGCTCTGCTGTGTGCCTATACCAGCTGGACCTTCCCATGCTTTATGATCTGTTTGGGCAGGGTTTTGCTCTGTTAGTACCACCTCCAGGACAACCGCTCTGGGTCTCACGAGCTGACACACACCCCTGGCCCTGGTAATTCTTACCCTGGTAAGGTGCCCTGGTAATTCAAGAAGAGAAGGAAGTTTGCAGCATATTTGATAGGCTCCATCTGCTTACCTCTGAGCCCTGGCCTTTGAGAGTCTTTCTTTAACCTTTTGTCCAGTATGGAAACAATGGATTAATTCCTTTCTCGTTTTAGGGAAAGTGCTGTAAACCTTTAGCCTGTGACCTCCCTGAAGGGCTGTGCTGGCAGCAGTGTGCTTTGCGTGTGCTTCTCAGCCCTTCCTGCAAAGCTGAAACTAAACATCCATGTTTGGCTGCAGTTCTTCTGCAGTATGGAGAAACTTCCCTTTGGTGCAGTAAAACTGAAAACTCATTTTGCACGTTTCAGCTGCAGACTATGAAATTCAACTTGTGAACTTTGCATGGCAGCACTGTTGGAACACTGAAGCATCTTTGAGTTCGCAGTAAAATGTGTACAGAATGTGAGCTATTGGGGGAATTGAGATCATATTTAACCTATTATTTACTATATGTCAGATTCGTAGGATCAATGATGTGTTCACAGAGTTTGTGAAAGAATGTAATAGGACTGAAGTACAACATCCCTGGTGATGGAATGTTACTAGAAGCCATCTGTACCCTTTGATGTAGTGCTATCCCCAAACTGCTCCTTACAGCCTCCTGACCCACATTCTCGGTCTGCTTTTGACACAGAAGTGGTGTAGATGTCTACACCAGAGGCAGGCCCTGGTCTTCCCTTATAACCAGTGGGCAGAAATAAGCACATAGAGCTGAGAAATCTGCCTGCAGCTGAGATACGGCAGTATTACCTCTGTCAGGCTTTTTTTTTTCAGCTATGAGAAATGCTGTTGCTTTACGCAGACCTTAGCTTTACTTAGATACCTGTGCCCTGCTAGGAGCTCTCTGGCGAGACAGGAGACCACCAGCATCAACACTGATGAGGTATTCTTGGTGTGAGGGGTGGCTGGCATTAATCCAAGCTGAGCCCAAGCCACCAGAATATGGGGAAGGACTCCCTCTTATGGAATATGTCTTTTAACATATATATATAAAAATATATAAAAACCTTCATACAAATAATACCAGACAGGAGGATTTGGGGTTTCTTTGAGATCTCCTAAGAAGAGTCATCAAGTAACAATCCACTTGTTGCTATTTTATTTTTTAATTTTAGAAATGAATAAGTGATAAAAAATAATATCTTTAGGAACTCAAATATCAGATTTCTGTGCCTTCCAATATACCCTACTTGGAACATTAACTATATCTATTTGTTTAGATTGTTGTTCTTTAGTATTTGTCTTTGATTTTCACTAGTATAAATAGAGGGATGACCTGTAACGTATGTATTGCTATAACTAGCTAGGTCTGGTCAGCAAAGACATATATAGTGATGTTCTGTGGAAATATGCCTGTTCCGGGTAAATGCCATCAGATTATTTTCTGGGCACATGATCATGTCTCCACCATAAAAACATAAGCTGTTTCAAGTCCTACAGCTTCCCCCTTAGGGTCTTCCCCAGTGTACACCAGTTGCGTAACTCTACTTTTAGGGCTCTTAGAATGGAGAAACATTGGCATCACACCATTATGCTTTCCTAGTCTTTTGCATTTTAAATGTTCCTAGGAAAATTTTGGTTAAAATTCTGGGAGAAGCATTTAGGGCTGGTCTGCTGCTGCTACTGAGTGGCATTAGCAGGAAAAATCTCATACAGTGTCATTGCCTACTTTTATTCTGCCCTTCCTGGCTTACCCAATTAATTCTGAGAGCAACTGTTGCATATTAGGTAGCTAATGATCAAGTAATTTATGCTGATTACATACCTCCTGTGGCTGGTAATGCATCTTAATTATGTGAAGCAAGGTAGAAATTTGGGGTGTCTCTTGCTTGGTGTTTCTTGCTTTTACAAAGAACAACATGCTGTCTTTTCTGCTCTACTGTATAGATCCATAGTGTCAGTTCAATGGATATATAGTGCCTCTGAGGAAGCATTCCTTGGCTGCCTGTTACGCTGTAGCCACGTCTTTCCCCAGCAGGCCCAGTTATTGCTAAAGCACTGTGAGCTCCTAATTTGCACGGCGTGCTCAGCTGGGTGTCATGCAGCTCGTTGGGAACAGCCTGATTTTCTATGCAGCCATTTCAATGGAGCCATAGGCAATAAATCAGTGTCCTATGGCGAGGGTTTTTTCTCTGTGTCACTCACAATAAGAATTCAGCCAAAGATCCTCTGTGTTTTACTTTGGAGATGACTGTCATCCTAGAGCAAAATGACTTGCACAGAAGGATTACTTTAGCATAACAAATATTTCTGAGCTGACTTACCGCCTTGGCTGCAGGCATGCTGAGAGTACTGTGAGACTTGTGCTGAGGACAAAGCTTGTCGTGCTAATCAGTATTGCTCCTCTGTTGTCTCCTCCTTCTCTTTACCTGTTGTCTCTTTGGGAAAGAGCCTATCTTTTTTTCATTGCTTTGTTTTGATCTCCTGGTTTTTTACCATGTGTTGTGGACCCTGAGGCTGTGATGCATGACAAGAGCTTTTCTGATATGAATATATTTGGAGTGTTTGTTCATAGTCCCAAACAAAACTTTAGCGTTTATTGAAATGTGCTCCCATTCTTTCAGTCTGTCTGCACTTCACAGTCTCCTCCTAATACCTGGAGTACATTGACCTCATTTGTCTATGTTGCTGTTAAGCGATGCTCTTAAGTGTAGGTGTCTATATTAAATGCTGCCAGGCCATTTCTGTAAAGGGCTATGTCTTACCACGGGTTTTTTTCATAAGGAGAATTTATGTTGATTAATTACTTAAAACAAGTAAAATGTTCAAAATGCTATAAATGATAGTGTTTCCTCCTTATTTTCAAAGGAGTTTTACTGTGAAATGAAGAATATAGTACACCCTAGATTTAGATAATAATGACTAAGGAGATAAGTTAAAAGGTAATAAAGAAAGCCTAGGACTGCCATTCTCTAAAGAATTATGTATACACTTGACTTCACATGCCAAATGAAGAAAAAAAGCACATCCAAAAGCCTTTGTAAAATCAGGAGGCCTTCATTTCTGGTGTTTGGAAAAAAATTAAGTCAGAGGAGGAAGGATGTCGAGGAGAGTTTTCCATGACAGAGACAAAATGACCATAAGGAGAAGAAGATTCAAACCTGCAGTGATGAACACAATGAAAAAAACCCTTTCTCCTCACTCAAGAATCTGGATTACAAATGTAGGGTGAAGTGGCAGTAGGGAGACCTTCCTTGAGGTCACCAGGATACCCAGTCCCCATGGACTACCGGACTTCTCCAGTTATCCCTTTGCAAAAACTTTCCCTGTAACATTCCCACTCTTGGTGCCACACTGTTCAACAAGCTTTACACCAGAATATATGTTCCTTGTGTATAGCCAATGCCTGGCACGGGTGGGCACCAGTCTTTGTTGGAGGCTGCAGGTGCCACCAGACTCCAGGGTGGGAGCACACTGCTCTGAGCCTGTGAGAGGGAAGGGGACCAAATCCACAACCGGCAAGTCTTCGCGTGGTGCATGAACTGTGACTTTTCTTTCTGTTGTGGTGGGAGCGCCTGGCTCTGATAGCAGTTGGAATTTGGGGGGCTTTCCCACAAACTTAATAGCCCAGGACATGCTAGAGAGGTAGCGCATCAGGAGCAGAGCCTGTGCAAGTGCTTTGTGCAAGGATGAGCTGCAAGCAACAGCCTGTAGTGAAAGTCTGCTAAAGCCTTCTGAGCCCCCTGCCACGTGTGACAAAAGGAATAGGATATTGTGCATCCCAGAGCTTGCTCGGAGGTGGCACCTCGGTATCTTGACCATCTGCAAGGGTCCCTTTCCTTCTTCACCTGGAGGGTTTCTCCTCCTGGAGTTGGTTCTGGTGTAAAGAAGGAGCAAAGGACAAGCAGTGAAGTGGTGAAAGGGGGTATTCGTATTGCCTCTGGTGTGGGCCTGGCTGCCTGAACTCCTGGTTTGAACTGAAGACTTCCTTTTTTTTTTTTCTTTTTCCTTTTTTTAACCAGCGTTAGGGAATTCCTCACCAGCTTGTTCTTGCAGTAGCCAGGCCAACAATGACAAGAATGTGGAAATCAACTAAGCAATTATATTCACAGTGGTGGTGAACAGCGTCCCTTCATCTGAAACAAATCAGTTACAGTCCAGTGAAAACTGCTGTACCTAGTGCGTGTACATAATAGAGCCCTTGTGCATTTTCAGAGCGTGCCAGATCACTTAAACAGGGTTGATGAGAGGCAACAGGAGAGAAATTTTATGTTTTATTAACCAGAGACACAGAAACCTGGGTATTCTCTTATTTAACCCCCTTCCACACAGAGAAAACTGCCATCGTATTTATAAAGGTATTTCACCAGGTGCTACAAAATGTTGCAGGAATGAAGTCCAGGAGTATAGCTTAGAATTAGCTGTGAACGAGAGCCATGAGCGACTGCCAAGGTAGGAAAAGTCAGATAACAGACTTAAAATCAGTGGAATTTACTCTGACCTTGGTCACCTCTGAAAATCTGTTCGATTTTCTATACCTCGAGTGTTTAGCCTGGGTACCCCAGGAGTCTGTGAATCACTTCTAAGCATGTCTGTGAAGGGTGGTTAGGAACACAAGCACGCATCTGCTAAACCATAAACCATGTAGGGACATTTCTAAAAGAGCGCTTGCATCGTGCTGGAAGATTTTCAGTGACCGACAACTCAAACAAGGCTACAAAAATGCAGTATGTTATGGTAGAAGCTTATAGAAGTCAGCCAGGATGTGCAAGTGGCAATTTGGAATGCCTGCCCTAAGGTACATCTAGAGCAGAATTTGATCCTTGGTGTTCTCTGACCTAAAACATCAGCTCCTGCTCTTGGAAGTGAAAGGTATTAATGGTCCCAGACTGTGCACCATAGAAACTCCTTGTTTATGGGGCTTTTGTTGTCTTTTTGTTGAAATGAGGGGGAAGACGCTTCTTCAGTATTTTCATTGACTTAGTGACTGTCAGCAGGTTTGGGAAGATTCTGCAGCTGGGTTTGGCAGTGTCTACCCAGCAATCATATAGTTAATGCAGCTAATGCCTGCTATTGCTGAATTTGTTGTTTGAATTACTCCCTAGTTTGTGCAATTATCCTGAAAGTGAAAACAAGCTGGTTCAGAGTGAATTGAACAACAGGGTCCTAAATGGGAGTGCAGTGTGAACTACAGTAGCAGATTTTCATGGATTAATGGCCAAATTGTTGTCTCATTAAAGTCCAATGGCAAAATTCCCATAGGCTACAATAGGGACAGGATTTGACCCTAAGAAAAGATTCCATTTGAAGCATTTGAGTGTCTCCCAAAAGGCAATTACTAAATCAGAGGCACTGTAATAACTGAGCTCAAATTTATTTCAGGGCCAGGAAACGCAGTTGGGAGGTCAGTAAATGCTCACCATGTCATTTCTATGGTGACTTCGTTGCAGAACTCGGCACTGGCCTGTGTACGGTGCTGACAATAAGGCTGAGATGAGAAAGAGCCTGAAAGAATCCCATTGTAACCAATGAAAGGAAGCTGTTTCCATCAGCCACCTCGTCAAGCAACTTGGCAAAGCAGAAGCAGAAAGGTCTCTTTTGGTGACTGACCTCCACTGCGTTTCTCTTCTTTCAGTGCCATCAATAGGCACCACCTGGCTCTGCTCCAGGCTCTAAAGAAAGCTCCAAGTAATCAGATGGTTGCTGACAAAACTGTGCTAACAGAATGTGTCTGTCTCCACAGTACAGTTTAATACCTGCACAGCATTATTTCCTCTTCCTCTAAACCAAAAAAAAAGAAAAAAAAGAGAAAAAAATCAACAAAAAAATACATTTACATGGCTCCATGGGAAAAATGTAGCACGTATTTACTATTTTTATTTTATTTTTTGCTTTTTTTTTGCTTTTTTGGTTCATGGTTAAATAGAAGAAATCAACTGGTAGAGGCTTTCCTGAAATGCCGTTTTATCTTAAGCACTTCTGCTACAGACACTAACCTCCTAATTAGTGATTCTGGACTCTCTCATTAACAAAACAATATAGGCCAAGCACATGTACATCCTCTTAGTATGCTGGGATACTTTGAGCCTTGGAAGTTGCAGAGGAAGTCTCAAAATTAAAAGGTGAGAAATTTGGTTGTCCAACAAACTGTACATCTAGAAAACTCACATAGCCCTCTGAATGAAGTGAAACCCTGTAGAGGAAGCAAGTCACCAGTTACAACACCGTGGTGCAGAACAGTAAATGATCTGGAGGGAAGTGCTGGCTCACTGTGGTGAGATGAGCTGACCTATAACAAGCAGGAAACCTGGTTTTGTATTTTTATTTTGTTTTCCTATATGTTCTTTCTCCTTGGCTGGCAATGCTTATGGATGTGTTTGTCTCTAAGCAAGTTCTTGTTACCAGAAGGCAGACCCAAAACTTTGTTTTTACTTAAGCAGTTAGGTAGCTTATCTAGATCAATTCATATGTGTTGTTCTTTTTTCCTTTTCCAGATGCTTTTACTCTGATTTTGTATTAGGGCTGTTTGGCTAGAAATTAGAGCTCTCTTTGAAAGCAATTTTTAATGACTTTTTTTTTTTTTGTAGGCAGCCCTTCTCAGAATAATTTTATTTTACTGAGGAAAGCAAATGTATAAAATAAGTAAAATACTAACAGCCACTAGAGAATCTGTAGTTTCTTATTATCTTTCCAATCAGAATTGTGGAGGTATTTAGGCAGTGCTATATTAAATCTCTGGAATCTGAACACAATGCAAATTAGAGACCTGTCCTATTAATACTTCTTTGACAATCCCAGTAGATATCTTTCTGCATCTACAAGTACATAAATACCCCTGGAAAATACGGCTCTGTTTTCATTAAGTAAATGAAAAGTTAATTTTCATTTTGGCTAAATAGATTCGATTCTTGATTCTGTTTTGGTAAAAGAATGTCAAAGGAAAACAAGTTCTCTTTTATCAAATACGAGTTGGTTTTCCCACTTTGTGGCTAGCCCAAGTGGAGAAAAAATACTGTGCCTGCTAGCTAAACTCAAATCCAAAGACACTAAGCTGAGACATTTCAGGGTAGCAGAAATGAAAGGATTTATGTTTGGAAGCGTGTACTTCATTGGCATTTGCTGCATATCGTACCTGATACTGGACTTCGACTCTGTTGATTCTATGGACATTAAGAAGCATGAGTTTTCCTTCCATGAAAAGTAACTTAATAATGTAAAATTTCTTTTGTTACAGAAGTTCTATTTATGCTAAAAACTTTATGTCTATAATTTCATAGCATCATAGAGTACCTCAAGTTGGAAGGGACCCATAAGGATCATCAAGTCCAAGTCCCTGCTGCTCTCAGGATCTCACAGGTTTAATATGATTAAGCCTTGGTATGCCTTGCCATTGCTTCAACTTTCACTTAGAGGTTTTATTTTTGAATAATAATGGAATACTTGTCATTATTTACATTTATGTTTTAGTCTAGCAGAAAAATGCCAGATACTTATCATATCTGATCTGCTCTGGATTCAGTATGAGTTTTGCTGTGTAATTTGCTGGAGCCAGGGTTTTACCGCTGGAATCTAATTTGTCTTAAGCTGGAAGGAAGGGCTAGGCTGAGTGCTAAGCCAAACCCTCCAGCTAAGGAACAAAGAAAGCTTAGTCCACTTTGCTTTCCATTTCAGTACATACAGGGTATGATTTTGCATGGCCTAAATGCCGACTTCATAGTTTCTTCCCCAGCTTGCTGCTGAACAAAGGCCTGTGTTAAGATCAGAACAAAACTGCAAGCCTTGGGCAGAAGCGATGTCTTTCAGACAGACGTCTGACATTGGCTTTTAAGTTTTCATATTTGAAATATATTCTAGCAGAAGGATTAACTCAGCGGGTTTTGTCTTTAGATGTTCCTAGTTGCTTATCTTTAGACTTCATATCACTGACTGTCATCCTGGGACTCAGCCACGGAGACGCTGCCCTCCTTCCGTCAGAGTCCAGATGCTGTGGTTAGGCTCTCCTTCATTAAGCTTTGTGTTTTTGAAGGGTTAAATTAACAGGGCTTTAGGAATAAAACGTTGTTTTGAATTGTGAGGGGTATCGTGCTGAAGGGAAAGGCTTTTGGTCGTTTCCAGAAGGTCACACCCTGGATCTACTTGACTTTCTTTGAAAACTTCTTCCAGAGCTCGATCTCCTTGTCAGTGTGTACACAGCTTGCACACAACTTGCCCTGGGATGTGGTATCTGCCCTGTCTCAGAAAACCAACCACTGCCATGGTTCAGAGATCAAACTCTGTATCAGAATTCAACCTGTGTAACCAAGAGCTCAGTCCTTTGATCTCTTTAAAAGAGCAAGACCCAATGTTTAACATTGCTGTCTGGGAACCAGTGTACACACTTGAACATAAGGCTGAGGGACTCAGTACAGCTGCTGTCCCCAAGGGAGCAGGCAGCCGCTCTGCGCCAACTGCAGTCACTTTGTAATCTTCAAATCAGTGTGCACTGAGTTGCCTAACACTGCCCAGAGCAAATAAGTGGCAACTGTCTGAAGGATCCTCTGTATTTGTCACTGACATTATTCATACACAAAACGTTTTCGTGAAAGTAACCTGAGTTACTAATGGCTGTGAAAATAATCAAATTTCAGTGCACGTTTTCTTTATTGCACGATGAAGTAGCAGTAAGGTTCATCCTGCAGATTTGGCACTAATAGTATTTGTTTCCTTAGTTTCTGACATGCACACATCTACTACCAGCTAGAAAAAACAAAAACCTTACTTCAGGAAGTCATCAGAGGAAATACGATGACAGTGTGTGACTACTGCAGCCCAAACACAACGTGCACTGACATTCTTGGCAGCTCCAAATAATACATCCTGGAAATAGCATCTTCCACAAGATAATCTGGCATTAATTATCAGCTCTGCCACTTCTTTGCATTTTCTGTGAAAGTGAAGAGAGAGAGGGATGGGTCTGAATAAGCAAGCTACATTGATGTAGTAAAGCTGTAGAAACTGGTTTAGGAATGGAAATGCAGTTGAGCTTGGAAATGCCGGTGCCTGAGTGACTTTCTCTGGAAGCTCCCCTTGGGCCCTGGAGGGACGGAGTCGGCTCCTGGGGCGGTGCATGACCCTGCTGTGGGTGCCGAAGTATCCTGTGGGCTTCCTCCTGACCGTTGCACGGTATTAGAGCGCTGCACAGTTCATAACCCATTAACTGCTCATTTTCCCCTTGCCCAGTCCAACCTACTTTTTTGGGGGGGTCCCATTGTTTTTGACAGAAGAGTCTAGGAAGCGTGTCAAGCTGGTTCTTAACCAGCTGGCTGGACTCACTGGGCACTCAGTATGATACTTCTGTTGTCATTACAGCCTTTCAGAGCTGCAGGGTATGATCGTCTTGAATTACTGAGTGTAAGACATGATGGCGTTAACAACTGCAAGAGACCTTACGCTCAGGTACTGCTCTTGCTGCCCTGATTAGGGCTTCCCAGCAGAAAACATTTTCCTCAAACAGACCCCAATGTTATGAGCTTGCAAACCAATCTGTGCGGCTCAGTGAAGGAAAAGCCTGCTGCTTCTCACTGATGTCTTGTGCTGACTTCTGGGTCCAGAGGGACTGGGCTAGCACCCTCCTGTAGAGACTGCCACTTCCTCAGGTAGAGATCGCCTGGGCTTTGCCAGCTATTCTGTTGCTCTCAGGCAAGTTTTCAGACACAAGGATATAGTATCAAGCACATACTACTGAAACAGTTGCAGAGGTATGAAGTCACAAGGAAAACACTATGCTGTTCTTAAATTGCTGTTAGGATCTTTCAACCAACAAAAAAAGCTGTCAGTTTGCTTACACAGATATCGTGGCTGGGATCGTGTCTTTAGGGATGCCAGCCCTTTGTCCAGAGCATGGTTTTTATTGAAGAGGCTGTTGATGCAGTTGTATGCGCATCCTTAAATAACTGTTAAATAACTCCCCGGGGTGCCGTTCAGCTTCACGCCTTCCCTTGGAGAGCATCCTTTAGTTCATCAGCATCAATAATGGATCAGTCAGTCAAAACTGCTGACCTCTTCTCCTGGGTTGGGAAAGGATGCTGTCATGTGGCAGCAAGGCAGAGGCACAGCCAGCAAGTAAATGATGTTAACTACTGACCTGGCGAAGTCAGCACTTCTACGTACTGATGGAACAGAAGACAAAGCTTTTTTAAACACACAAAGGACATGCCATATGGACACATACTCTGACAACCATGCTTTTATTGTAAAGGATAATAAAGCAAAGTGTGAGTTTTTAGGTTTTGTTCAATACCAAACATAATAGTAACGCAACAACTTGAAGACTGAGTGCTCACTCTCTCAGATTTTATGGATATTGTGATAACTGCTTATATCTGAGTTTCAGCCCCAGGAGGAAGGTGTCTGGTAAAACATCATATAATCATTGAGTACTGACAAAATCATACTGATGCCAAAGTGTAGCCTTGTTTTCCCCAGAATATAGACTTGTGGAGTGGTTTGAGTTGGAAGGACCTTTAAAGATCATCTAGTCCAAACCCCCAGCCATGGGCAAGGACACCTTCCACTAGCCCAGGTTGCTCAGAGCCCCATCCAGCCTGGCCTTGAGCACTGCCAGGGATGGGGCATCCACAGCTGCTCTGGGCAACCTGTGCCAGTGTCTCTCCACCCTCATCTGAAAAAATGTCTTCCTTATGTCCAATCTAAACCTAACCTCTTTCAATTTAAAACTGTTACCCCTTGTCCTGTCACAGCAGGCCCTACTAAAGTCTGTCCCCATCTTTCCTATAAGCGCCCTTTATATTTTTACAGGTCACAGTAAGGTCTCCACCTAGTTCGTCAGCTCTGAATATCAAGGGCTTCGGTTATTTCAAACACTGAGCAAGTTCAAAGTCACTTTACATTTGCTTTAGTCTGATGTTGCTGCATGACTGTGGTGCCAGGCAGAGGAGAATCAAAACCCTGGACTGAAACGTGAGTTTGAGGGGTCTCTTCCCAAAGATGTGCCCAGTGTCATTGGCTGGTTTTGAAGAAAACAAAATCAGTGGCCATCCCATTGTCCTTCATGCAGGTCTTTCACAGCAGGTCATAAGTGAAAATCATTTCAACCATTCCAGTGTTTGCAGACTCTGGCTGGCTCTGCCTCCAGTGCTCCCCGCACGGCACCATGCTCTTTCAGCGAGGCAAGTATTATGAAGTTGAAACCCAACTTCGAATGGCAGGTTTGAAGGTCTGATGCATCAACTGGTGTCTCCTAACAAACAGATGTGCATGAGGGAAATCGATGCTTTAGCCATTGCCTTCTCCTAATCATTAATATAGCAAATTATTTTCAGATAACACTTGTGTTTTCAAGGAGCCTGGGCTGTGTTTGTTACCCTTACTGCAGTCACACTTCATCTTTGCGTCATTTAGGCAAATTGTTTCGGTTACAGAAGAATAGATGTTCTGTTGGAGGAAGGAAGCTGCTGCGTTGGCCTCGTACAGTACTCGTCCAAGCTAGGAGAGGCTGGAGTAATTGTGCCGAGGTGGACAGGCAGCAGCCATGCCAAGAACAATATTATTTGCATTTTAAGTTATAGCATCTATTGGAATGAAGAACAGAACCAGGTTTTTTTCTAAACTCATTTGAAGGTTTGCCAAAGGGGCGATTTACAGCTTCCTAGTAATAATGAACAGTTCAGCTGTCTTGACCAACATGTGGTCACACATGTTGCAAACTGACAAATGTTTTATAACATCTTGCTGCAGTTCCTGTTCCACAGAGATGTTTGTCAAACAGCTCAGGGAATCAAAAGGGTTTTAATCTTTAAATTTCATCTCAGAGTAATTGTACTTTTTTTTTTTTTTTCCCCATCCTGGACTTGGATAACTTGTTTCATACTGCCCTTGATTAAAAACAGTTGGAAGAGGAGGATAGGAGTTTTATTTTTTGAACTTTTTTGGGAAAATCTCAGGAACTTTATTAGTTATTTGATTTATAGTTCAGTGTAAACATCTTTCTGGTGCAGTGGGTGCTTTTGAGACTGGAAGTAGTTAAGCTTGATCTCAAGCAAGTGAAAAAAATTGAAGCACTTGTATAAAATTAGTGGTATTTTGTCACCTGGAATATTTGAACATAGTTCTTCTCACACCATATGGGAAAAATAGAGCTGAAATTCTGAGGAGCAAAGAAAGTGGAAAATAAAAGGACTGTATCATTGGAAGAATATTTAGAGGTCCAGGGGGGGAAGTTTTATAGAAAGGATGTATCATTTTGTATTTGTGTTGTTGTACAAATTGCAGTCCAGATGCTCTGGTATCGGGGCCAAGCATGCCGAGTGCTGTGCATTCAACTGCATATAATTTAGAGACAGCTCAAATCGAGTTGACAATAGACCAAGATAGCTGGGAGAGTGCACGCAAAGGTGATGAGAGCTGTAGACACAAAAGGTCAGATCGCACGTATGTGAGCACTTCATGCATCTTCCTTTTTCCCCTCTGCATGAAAAAGGAAGAAAAAGTTTGAAGTAAAATACTCAGTCGAGGAGGAGGACGAGGGACTGGGTCAGAGGGTAGTCACGGTAGGCTAGCTACTCTCCTGGTGATGCCAAAAGTAGTTTGGACAGTTGGATGACTGATCTCAGCATGTAAGCAAAATGTGCTTGGCGAAACAACAGCCTCTGAGGTCAGCGTGGAGATCATCTTAGGGTTGGCTGGAGGCTGGACTGGAAAAGGACATTTGCGCTACAGATATATAGATACAGATATAGATATATATGCATACATACAGCTTTAGCTACCAGTCAGTGTTAAAAATTGGTTTTGTGAAATACAGCTGTAGAAATGCTAGAGCAAAGCAAGATGCTTAGTGCCTTGAGAGACAAAATAAAAAGACCGTCAGAGAGCTGAGTCTGTGGAAGGCTGAGAAGTGGGAAGCTGTGCAAAGCACAGCTAAACTCTAAGGTGAGCTGCCAAATGAGGACAGCACGAGGATCCTCTCTTACTTTCCAAAGGGAAGCTGGACACTCTGGAGAGTGCTGTACGTCTCTCAGCTGGTGTGTTGCAATGCCGATGGGTACCACAGTGGGTGAGCATACCTTGGCCCCATGCACATCACCATAGCTGGTTTCTCTGTTAAGCCCCAGCATAAGCTGCCTGGGTTGAAGTCCATCAGCGACCTCACAGTGTAGACGGACTGCAGAAGCAGTGAGGGAAAAACAAAACCAGGGCAAATTACTCAAACGGGAAATGGAGGCTCGCACAGATTTCCTGTGGGATGCTCTGTGTTTACCTGCATGTGTAGTTGTCTTCAAGTGGTGGGTGTGTAAGTGGAGGAGAGCTTAGCGGTGTTTTTTCTAGTGTGTTTGTTTTGCTGAGATGACAGATTTCTTATTTAGAGCCTTCTTTATTTCTCATATTCCTAATTTTTAAGGGAAGGCATTGCCTTTCTCCAGAATCTTATCTGAGGGGGTATCTGAATGTTTTGTAAGCATCTCAAATCCCCATAGTGCACTGAAGCAGGCATATGTTACATCTCATTAAACAGCTATCAAAATAGTGGTTCAGAAGCCAATCCTGCTTGTCCTGGATTAGATGGGAATGAGCAGAGTGCATCTAGTGCTGTTCAAGAAGCTGCTGCTGATGGCTCCTTTCTACATAGCTTTGGTAGAAGAAGCATACAAGGACATATGAATGGTACAGTGGAGAAATCATCTCTGGTAAAGTCTGTAACAAAACTACTCTTGGTTTCATTCAGATTAAGCTTCCATCCAAGTGATCTTGTTGTGAAACAGCTAGTTCTATGGCTTAGGCAATGCATTTCAGTGGCCTTTAACCAAATACAGCCATCAGCAATCATCCATTAACTGTAATCCAGCTCCAACGTACATTTGGAGCAACCTCACTTGCTGGAGTGGCAACAGCAAATGAAATACAACTTGTGGAGAGACTCCATCCTCCAAACCCACAGCACGATGCAGTTTGCGTGCGAGCAGTAAGCGCACAAGTCTCATTTTATGTAATTTGCTGGAACCTCAAAAGGAAGTTAGTGCTCTCTGTAGCACCGAACCCAAATTACATACAACCAGGATTCGCATGACCAGCTGCCTGTACAGTGGGAGAAGTTTCCAGACATTGTAAAACTGGCTTTTAAAACTGTATCCTCTTAATGTTTTGGATCACATTTAAACCTTAAAATTGCCTTGATCTTTCTTCTCAAACATACTTGCTTGTTCGAATTGAGGATGAGGGCTGGTTTTCATAGACTTAGGAATGCAAGCATTGTAATTTATGCTGAATTCTTCCTGTCTAGGGGCAACATCATATTTGGGAGAAATGTGTGTCTGCAGCATCACAGAAACTGCCATACTCTGACAGAAATACCGTTTTGTGCTTGGCAAACCTCCTGCAGAAACTGGTTTTACACTGCTCCCTCTCCCCATGAGGTAAAAGAATAGCATCCCCCACAGCTGAGATGGATAACCATGTGGATTACGAGCTTTTCATTTCTGTCCTGGACTAGCTCATTTCACTGACTAATTGGGCATGTAAAGGTGTGACAGTGGTAGGTGTAAAACAGATGTGGAATTACACAAGGAGACTGGGAATCATGTAGAGTATGAACGAAGACACCAGGGTGTCTTCATTTTCTTGGGAGTCAGGAGGACCAATCCACTGGGATCTGTGTGCCTGGATCACATGGGATATTTTTGATAGGGGGCTGAGAACTTGGGGTTTGCCTCAGGAATCTGACCATGTGCTTGGCTGTAGGCTGGAACCTGACGTTCTCATTAGTGCTTGCGCCATCAGACCTCCCTTCTCTACCAAGCATTTTGCTATACGTGAAGAAGAAACCAGTGAGTACTTTAAGTTTTAGGCTTCTCTGGGCAGGAACAGTCTTCTACTCTGTTGTTTGCATGTATTCATGCACCATGTGTCCCACCCCATTTGGGATTCTATGCTGCTCTGTTGCTCCTAATAATTTCTCAGGATTTCTCTGGTTTTTTTGCCCCTGACACCAGGTTTTTGTGTAGCATGGCAGTCCTATTCTCCATGCAGTGATTTTACTCTTCTCCTTTATTGGAAGACACTGAAGCTTGTATTTAGACACTTCATGCATGTAAAGACATTTGTGAATCTAGTCAAAATCTCAAAAGAAATATCAGCCTAACCTATTTCTCACTAAAACCAAAGAAGTATTCCCATTAGCTTGGGTAGAACTCTGTGAGGATCTTAATACTGCTTTTGTGAGAAGAAACAAGGCACTGAATTTGGCCCAAAACTTGAGTTTCTTAAAAAAAACCCAGCTGTATCTTGTCACTTCTTACGTGGCATTAATTGTCTGTCTTCACCTTTCCTATTAGTAGAGCAATGATGCTATTTTTACCCATCTGTGAAGTTCATAGTTCCTTCACAAAACCAGTCTGCCAAACCAGCTGTTGTTCAGGGAAGTTTGTCTAGTTCAGCTTTAAAAATCTGTTTTTCTCAATGCAACAGAATCTTGTTTGCAGACTAAACACATACAATTTCTAGCATATGGATTTCTTTTCTTTTTTTTTCCCTAAGGAGGAAAAATGGCTGCCCTGGAGGCTGGCAAACTGTGGGAAATATTAATGAATTCTCTGCTAAATTCAGTATAGAACTGTACCCCTGCAGTCTGAAATAACAGAGCAGGGCTTGAAGAGTTTAGCGCTCAAGTTCTTCCTGTGGATTAATGAATAAAATCCTGAAGACATTTGTCTTATGAGATTTATTGAGGTAAACCTCAACAACATGTGGGAACATGTGGGAACAGCATGGCTTTGCTTCTTCTTGCCTGTGACCCTGTCACATCTTGCCTGTCACATGCCCGTCAGGGATGTCCTCATCAGGAAAGGATTTCCTTCTGCGAGATAAACTGTAAAGGGTGAGGTGCTTGGTCAGTAAGTATTCTGGCACAGGGACTTTGTCGTGTTCCAGTTCTGCTCACTCTTACATTGGTGTAACTCGAAAGTCGCTGTTGTAAGACAAGGTAAAAATGAGAAGAATAATGGAACTATGTCCCTTGAGTCCAGTGAAAGAAAGTTACTTGCAGAAAACAAAACAGTTACTGGTAAAACCTCATTAATAGTAGGGACAACTTACGTTGTAATTGAGTTAGTGGACCTCATTAAAGATGGTTCCCCAGGAACTGAAATAAACATGAAGTTGAGTTGCTTAATTATCTTGGTCTTGGAGGTTTTTTTAGCATTCCCAGGCTCTGTGGGAGAGGAAGGAACAGCGGTATGAAAGGATTAGAAATCCACGATTATATCACTTTGTAACAAAGGGGACGGCCAAAAGTGTGGGATTTTTCAGCTAGTGACTTGGAACCCAGAAAGAGACACACAGTGTGAGAAGAGTTTGTAAATTACAGTCAAGAAAATGCTTGCCTAGCAATAACTACTGAGAAGGGACGGCGGAGAATCTTCTTTCCAGGTTTCAGAGAAGACACGCTGAATGATGTCTTCCCAATACACCAAAGTAGCACAGGTTTGGGTTTTTTCCAAGCCTAAGAGCACAAACACATACAAATTAATAAGCTACAAGACATGGAAAATGAGAAAATAAAGGATTACTTCTCTGATGTTCCTCCTCTCCTTCCCTTTTTATGCAAATAATGTTTTCAGTACAGCTTTTCCAGGGTGGGATGCAGGGCAGGGCAAGACCTGTGTCAGTCCATCCACACCAGCAAGAGAAGCTTGAGTAGCTGTGAAGCAGCACTGTGAAGAGGGTCATCAAGTCAGCTGGAGCCAAGGAGGCCACAGTAGGATCTGACCTTTGTAGAAAAATCTTTCACAGTGTAGAAAATTGATGTTTTCTGCTGTTGCTGTCTGCTTCCCAGCCCATGTGTACAGTCTCAGTAGGGATTAGTTTAGCTTCTGGCGCTGACCTCTTACAGGAGGAACTTTTGCTTGCAGATAGTCAAAGTACATCCCGGCTGTAAAATTAGACAGGTGCAAATATCTATGGAAAACACATTACAGGAAAAATCTGTATAGAATAAACCTATTAAGTTCCCTGACTACTAGGACTTCCCTAGCATGGCTATTAACATACTAATGATAAAGGAGAAGTGGATTAGCTGTGCCTGCTCTTGCAGCCTGCAGTGGTGATCCCTGAGTGTCTGTATTTCCCCGGTGTCCTCTTCCAGCACTGTGATGTTATCAGACTAGGAAGTTCCCTGTTCCAGGGACTGTTTCCAGAGGGCTGGGAGATGTTCACTGATCCTTGTGTACTCAGCTCAGAGACTGCTAGGCCAGCTTCCAATTGTGTGGATTAGGTACTGTGGTCCCAAAGGCTGCCAGAGAGCTGCAGCTTCAGAGGGCAATGGCCTGGGACTGTACAAACTGCATAAACCCCTTGGTCTGGCCACCCAAGCCACCCCACAGCCCTCTCTGTGCTGTGGCTGCTCGTGCACTCTAGAGCACAGGGATACGGAAAGATGCAACAAGCCAAGACTTTGCTCCAAAAAGATGCTGAGCAGCTGGAGATGGTCTGAGCCACAGTGGACTCTGCATGTTCTGTACTACGTAAGGCCTAATTCAGCCCTTGATTAAGCCCCCATTGCCTAAACAACAAGTTTTCTCATATGCTAGGTACTACTGTTTTGTGTCTTTGTTCCCACCTACAGAAGTATGATCTATAATGAGTAAATTACAAGGCTAAGCCATGCTAGCATCCCTCATGCTTGTATTCATCCCTGAGTGAAACGCTCCCTTCTGACTGCTAGAGAGTGCAGGCAGTGATAAAACTAATCGTTATCTGTGAATTGGCTTCGCCTTTCAGTTTCTGAAGTAAGTGGCTTTTATGGGCTTGAGCTGCAAAGAGGGAGCTGCCACATAACAGATGTGGTGTTGTCAGTGATAAGAGAACAGAAGCATTTGAGGTTCTTTGCAGCAAGCCTCTTTCAGAACAAAACCCCTGGCTTAGCCCCTACATAGCGTGAAGCCTTGTGGGCAGCTGATATTTTTGCCTTTGTTTTTGGGTAGTGACATAGCATCTGCCCTCTCCATGCCAACTCATTTCCCATACATTTAAAAATGAATTGGAGCACCTGGCTTTAGCTCTGCAGGGCTGTGGCTCACCATCTAATCATTAGACCTTTCAAGACCAGAAAAAGAGTGGTACAATATGGCTTTCAGGCGGTCTTAAAAAAAAATCCAACCCTAAAAGCTTTAATCTTAAACATAGCAATACCTCAGTGAATTCCAGCTTTTGATCTGGGGCAGAATGTGTTTCCAAATTCATTTCACGCTGTGCTGTTTCAGTGAATATAACCACTTCACCCAGGGGTCCTACTCCTAGACCTTCCAAGAAACTTCAGAAAGCAGCCTTCAAAGTTAGAGCAGGCAATTTCTGCTCTGCTCTCAACCCTGCCACAGAGTCACTGTATGATGGACCAGCTCTGCACTTAAAAGTATTTTGGAGATTTAACTGATTGTGAAGGCAGCGACTTCCTCATCTCACATGGCTGCAATTGCTCCAGTATGAAGACGCTTATACTGGTATAGCTCGTTCAAATGAAATAAATGCGAAAAGTGCAGTGAGTTAGAGATGTTGTATATTAGTACAACCATGCTTACCTTTGAACTGTTAACAGCACAACTGTGGTGTTTAAACAGTTTAATCTGCTCTCGCCATACAGAAACATGCATTCATGCACATAGATCTCCAAATTGCTTAAAATTCAAGTTCAGAGTCTCCATTTGCTGTGTCTTGAAATAGTGAGTTGGCACTGGAGACACAGAGGTACTCCTGGCACTATGCAGACCTAAAAACTAGCCAGAAATTAAGCACTGAGCAACGTTGTGCCCAAGGCATGCACAAATGTCCCTCCCAGCCTTAGTTACACAGACAAACGGCTGTACAACCCCATGGTCTCTTTTGACCCTATTCAGTTACTAATTATTACATTAATTCCCAATACCACTTTAAGAGGTTTCCCAGCGCACTGCTGAACACTTTTCAGCTGAGTTCCCCCAAAAAGGAGAAAAAAGTCCCAGTGGGACTGAAGGGCAAGTGACCAAATACAGGTGCTTCACCTTCATGGCAGCTGTAATTCCATCACAGCTCTCACACCGCTTCTGGGCAAAGGGAAGCTGGATGCTCCTGCCCTCTCTGGGTTGTTGGGGATGTCATTCAGGCAGGGCCCAACCCACTGGAAACAAAACGGGGTTACCAGTGGCCATGCAGACTGCTGGTTTTGTAAGGCGTCATGGTATTATTTTGAACAGAAATGAGCTGAAATACAGAAGTTTTTTTCTTGTATTAGGTGTGTGATCATTTGTTGAAATGCTGAAGCTTTTCACTATGTTAGTGCGTGGAAAATAACTGAAAGAGCTTTTTTCCTATTGAAAAAAAATTCTGCAAGAAGATTTTTAATGCTTGGGGGCAGTAATGCCTAGGATAGTGTGTTTCTGCCTTTTCTACCTCTTTTGGGAGAGTAAGCATCACTGGTTTACTTCTCTTGCTAAGCTGGTCTGAGATTGGGTCTGAGACCCTGATCAGCCAGGCTGTGATGTGACTCTCTAGACAAGCAAGTGGAGTATTCACTGCAAATATTTCTGTCTCCCATTATCTATCCACCATGTTCAAAGGCTGCAGGAAGTAAATGGTTTGAAATTGTATCTTTTTTATTTTTTCCCATTCATTGCAGATAAACTTTGACATTCACAGTAGCAGTATTTTCCCT
This sequence comes from Ibycter americanus, assembly GCA_035590275.1. Taxonomy (NCBI): domain Eukaryota; kingdom Metazoa; phylum Chordata; class Aves; order Falconiformes; family Falconidae; genus Ibycter; species Ibycter americanus. The sequence goes on along the minus strand of JAVJGI010000014.1, from coordinate 8,313,297 downwards.
GCTGTGATACAATATTGCCAGTGTAAAGCCAAATACTGACGGAAAGCTGATGTTGATCTTTGTCTAATATTTCAGAAGTCTCCAGTGTGGAGAATATGGATGATTACAAGTTTTCCGATGAGAATGTGTTGGGATTTTTAAATTCAGAAATGATGACTCAGAAAAACTCGAACTTTATCTTGTGGGAACCTAGCATTTCTGCTATGAAAGTCATTTGGGGAAAGGCTTCTCAGGTCCAGGAAGGAAATTTGAGTCAGAAATGTCAGGCATTTCAGCAGAACCAGCCATGTCCTGGGTACTATATTCAACAATGACCACAGAGACCTCGATGTCATTTCTGGGTTTGACAGCAAAATCTTGACCTCCTGCCTCTCGGGCAACTGCTGACTCCTGGTCTGCTGGCTGGGAGAGGAATGATTTCTCTCTGCCATGTTCTTACATCAAAGATTTCAAAAATATTTGGCTCTATCCTAATACAGAGCAGAAAAAACAATGAAAATGCTTCTGGGATAAAGATGATTTTCTTCTCAGATGTCCTGGAGGCTGAATATCCTTTCTGAAACATACGAAAACTTTTTTTTTTTTTTTAAAGTTGTGCTAGTACACAATTTACTAGGAAAAGAAGTGTCACACTATGTACGAAGCACGGACCTGGCAAACAGGAGAATCAGTTTCAGTCCTTTCTTCTGTCCTGTCGCAGGTTACTTGGCATCGCTGATAGTTTGACAAACATTTTCACCAGCTTACAAGTGTATTCACCACTGTGTGTTTCACCTCTTACAAGTGAATGGCTCTTCCAGCGGTCCATTCCCATGGCTGTATGTCCCCAGGGGCTGTGCCCGGGTTTGCCAATGTCTGTAGAGCCATCTACGGTGTATCATCAGCCAGGGAAGCTGCTCTGAGCTCAGATGACCTGGTTATTTTTAATCCAGGTACTTCCTTTCGCTGATTAACCATGTGACTGCACACATGCTTGCGCTGGCACAACCATTGGGATGGCACAGGGACGGGAACAAGCAACAGGAGGTGAGGGAAGGCTGCCAAACCCAAGTTCATCGAGATATGTCCTCAGATTTTCTTGTACAACAGTAATAACAGTTATTTGTCATAGAGAAACACTAAATCCATGGAAGAAAATAGCCCTTTAACAGCTATGTAGTCATAAAGCTGCTCATTAAGATTTTTTCAAGCATTTGTCTGTGTGCTTGAGTAGATGTAGTCCAAAAATTACTGATTTTGAATATTTTACTGCCAGCTGTTCATCAAGATATGAATCAGTTGATTAGTTAGGGGTGAAGTTTTCGTTGGGATTTAAGCTCCTTAGACGGTTCTGAAAATGTTTCCTTCTACCCTGCTGTCTAATCTGCTATCAGCATAGCAGAAATCCCATTAATTAAGGACTAAGACCTTTTTTAATCTTCTTCACAGCCTGCAGAATGCATTTACCCTTGCTATTCATCGGGCTGAGTCCAGCACAGGGCACTGCTGATTGTCTGGAGCATCAGCCCCCGCATGCACAGGAGTGGGACACGCTCAGGCTTCTCCCGAGGAAGGATGAAATTGTGCCATGAGAGCAGGGTTATCCCACGCAATCTAGCATTCAAGCTTCAGCTGTGGGCCAGTGACAGCCACTTCATAAGACTTGTGGCACTGTATGTACTCCTTGAATTAAAAAAAAAAGGGGTTAGCACTGAGAAAGCATCCTACCTGTCATGTCTGTCTTCTGTGCTGCTAATGTGCCATTAATACACGTTGTGTGTGGTGGAAAACCAGAAGGTAACTGAAGTTGATGAATTGGGTATACTATGATGAGTTGGTGAGTTGGGTATACTATTCAGTATCCAAATCTAAATCTTTCCTAACTGGAGGTTAGCAAATGTGATGCCCATCTAGAAGAAGGGCTGGAAGGAGGATCTGGGGAACTACAGGCCTGTCAGCCTGACCTTGGTGCTGGGGAAGGCTGCGGAGCAGATCACCTTGAGTGCCATCACGTGGCACATGCAGGACAGCCGGGGGATCAGGCCCGCTCAGCGTGGGGTGATGAAAGGCTGGTCCTGCTTGATGAATCTGATCTCCTTCTATGGCAAGGTGGCCCACCTAGTGGATGAGGGAAAGGCTGTGCACATTGTCTACAGAGACTTCAGTAAAAAACTTTAACAGTTTCCCACAGCATTCTCCTGGAGAAACTGTCTGCTGATGGCTTGGATCGGTGTGCTCTTCATTGGGTAAAAAGCTGGCTGGATGGCTGGGCCCAAAGAGTGGTGGTGAACGGAGATAAATCCAGTTGGTGGCCGGTCACAAGTGCTGTTCCCCAGGGCTCAGTACTGGGGCCAGTTCTGTTTAATGTCTTTATTGACTATCCGGACGAGGGGATCGAGCGCACCCTCAGCCAGGCTGCAGCTGACCCCAAGCTGGGGGCAGTGCTGACCTGCTGGGGGG
>JAVJGI010000014.1:8294593-8310381 GCA_035590275.1 Ibycter americanus | reverse complement strand
CACAAGCGGGACCTTAGTGCGCTCTACAACTCCCTGACAGGAGGCTGTAGGCAGGTGGGGGTTGGTCTCCTCTCAGATAACTAGCAACACGACAAGAGGAAACAGCCTCAAGTTGTGCCAGGGGAGGTTTAGATTGGATATTAGGAAAAATTTCTTCACTGAAAGCATTGTCGAGCATTGGAACAGGCTGCCCAGGGAAGCGGTTGAGTCCCCATCCCTGGAGGTATTTGAAAGATGTGTAGATGTGGTACTTAGGGACATGGTTTAGCGGTGGACTTGGCAGTGTTAGGTTAATGGTTGGACTTGATGATCTCAGAGGCCTTTTCCAGCCTAAATGATGCTATAATTCTAAACCTGTTATGTGATTTGTAAAGGACTGAGAGCTGGGCTTTCAGGAAGGCCATTAAACCTAGTAGGCGTGAGCTAATTAATATAAGAAGAGCATAGAGTGAAAGAAACCCTAAGAATATATACACTTTATATACACTCGAGAGACCTACCAAATTAAAACAGCAAAAGAGTGTGAATCATCAAAGCCCTGCTGGTGCTGGGACTGCTAATCCAGAAGCTGGGTCTGGGTGGTCAGAGCCCCACGGGCCCTGCAGGGGAGGACTGCCTCAGGGCCCTCGGGAGTTGCATGCTGTTGCATGCTTTCCTCTTGGATATCCTATCTAGTAGTGCATAGCATGCCAGTTGAACGTGCCTTCCTCTTTTCTTCCCAGGGAATGGCTTTTACACTTGAAGAGAGGCTGCAGCTGGGAATTCATGGCCTCCTTCCTCCTTGCTTCTTGAGCCAAGATGTTCAAGTCCTCCGTGTGATGAAAAACTACGAGAACAAGTCTAACGATCTAGACAAGTATGTAAAAAACATCATTTCCTCCTCCCTCCCCCTTTAATTTTCAGTTCCTTAAAGTCCCCAGGAAGACCTGAGGTTCCTGCTTCAAGGCTTACAGGTTTCCCTGAGAGTCATTTGTTTCCAACTGTCCATACTCTCCAGCACCATGAGTGTTTATTCTGGCCTGTCCACCTTCACCTCAGTTACATGCCATCCCAGTCCCAAAACAGCACCAGTACTGCTTTTTTCAACCACCACACTGCTGGAGAGCTCTGGTATTAGCCGAGCAATTCACTATACTTCAGGTACAGGTGCACAACAAAAAGGCAGTCCCTGCCTCAGGGCACTGGAGGTAGAATGACCACATGTACCGCATGTACCTATCCGTATGCTCATCAACACATTGATTAAAATACTGGATGGAAGAACAGAAAGAACCTGCCAACTGGTAGGAAAAAAATAAAAAAGCAGAAGCAATGATGTGTATTGACTAATGTTTCTGTTCCTGAGCTTCCATTGCTTCCAGTATTGTTCATCAGGGTTATCAATGGAAGAGGGTGTTTGACTCTTGTTGTGATGGATGGTGGGGTTTGCATCTCCATCTGTCTCAGCTGCCATTGATCTGGGGACAGAGGCAGCAGGACTCTTCCGCTGTAGAGCAATTGCATTGGTTTTTCTGTGTCATAAATGCCTGTGTTGATCTTGCAAATCATATATTGTTGGCAGTGTGTGATGCTTTTTTGAAGCCATGCTGCAGAATTGGGTGCTGAACACAGAAGTTTGTCATTACGTTCACACAAGTTTCTCAGACAAAACATCATTTGCAATCTCTGTTTTTCTGACTTACTCATTTTTCTGGCTTCAATTTGACAAATTCAATCTTAGCCAATGAAGCATTTTCAAGAAAGAAATATCTATGAAGAAACGTAAAGTATTCTAAGTCACTAAGTGGTCACATAAACCCAGTGATGCACATGCAAGCCTGGACAACACTAAGAATACAAAGTTGATTTAACATTTTCACTTTCTAAATTAATGGCTTTGTCTTTTTTGTTTTTCAAAATGAAATTTAGCTATCCTTCTCATTTTAGTGATTAAGTAATTGAGAACATGTGAAAATAGAGAGGGTTTTGGGGAATATTTTAGGACAGACAGTGCTTTGCAATGTGCATATTAACATTTGCATGTCTGCATATTTCATCTTACAAATTGCACAATACATTTTGATAATAAAGATGATATCCCACTCTGTCCCAGGCAGACCTGAAGTCTACTTTTGACCTTTTCAAATGCATTTGCCTTTAATGAAATTCCAAAATACTGCGGTTATGCATGGGTCGGACTTCCAACCCTGCTGAGTCTTTGTGAGCTGTTGGTGAGGGTGGTGGAGCTGGCCAGGTCCTCTGCGAAATTTTGCTCTAAGTATCTGCTCATATGTAGCACTGAGGAGTGTCAGGGCTTGGGAGAGCTGAGTACATAACTGAGTGAGCCGACTACTGTTTTTTATGAAACTGACAACAACCATAAATACTGATGTATATCTATTTTATTTTACTTTTAAGATATATTGTTCTTATGACATTACAAGACAGGAATGAGAAGCTTTTTTACCGAGTGCTGACCTCTGACATTGAGAGATTCATGCCCATTGTTTACACCCCAACAGTTGGCCTGGCTTGTCAGCAGTATGGTTTGGCTTTCAGGAGACCACGGTGAGTGAAGAGGCTGTTCTTGCCGCTTTTTTAAATTTCATGTGAATGTTTCCTTTGTATCGACAGTCCATCTTCATGTGGGTGGCCTGAAACATCTAATACTCAATCCCTCATCAAAAGATGGACCATCAAGCAGCTTCGTGTGTGTACATTTGATGATGAGCTGGGGAGTCGAGAATAGCTCTGCCTTCTTCCTATGAACAGCAAACAGAATGGTTTTGTTCTCAAACAGTACTGTACAGTCTGTGCAGCTTAGCTCCAAACAGCTCTCTGAACTTATGGCTGCACCCCTCCCCATCTGCTGTCTCAGGAGCACTGAGTGCCTTCTGCAGTGCTGGCGTTTGAGTAATTGTTGGATTTTGGATACCTTGTGCTGAGTTTGAACCCTTTGTGCTGATTCGGAACTTTTGTGTGCACTTCCACAAACCACCCCACAAGAATAATTTTCATAGGCGATGATGCTCTGCTTCAGTGCCTGCCATGCTGCTTAGAACAGTTACTGTGTAAATTCATGCAACATTAAACACTCTGTACCATGTTGGAAGGCCCTGTTCTGCATAATTCCTTTTAATGATTAACTTTAGATAAAGCCCTCATTAGCATTCTGAAATACATTTTAGTCCTAGCCTGAAAATTCAGTGGTAAGGTTCAGTTTTCTTTGCATGCTTTTTCTTTTTTTTTTTTTTTTAAGTGTGCCAGTAAGCAGATAAGCATTTTAGCTTTTGCTGTAGAAATGTGCAAAGTAAAGGAATGGAATAATACCATTTTAAAAGCATTTCAGAAGTATGAGGTTTAGCTGCAGTTTCAGCTGAGAGTAGTAGGGTAGGTGGGGAAACTGAGGCAAGTTCTACTAACTGACTGAAGGTCACAGGGGATCCTGAGGCAGACCTTGAAGATGTAAGGGCTGTGTAGACTGATAATGAATAACATATTATAGATAAGGTTATCTTGGCAGACACGCTTGCATCCTGCTTGTCATCTAAATTTCTGGTAAAGCCACTGTATTCCTTCACGTGAGCTGCTCCTCAGGATTGCTTTTTGGCTTGTGTCTATCCCAGGTAATTATGTTCTGTTCCCTGATACCCAGCTTCTGGATCTGCTGGGCTGTGATGTCATTCATCTAGTCAAGCCTTGGACATATCCCCTCCTCCTCCTCAGCATATATGAGGAAACCAGAGAAGGAATTGCTCTTTGTGGGGGGCGAGGACACTTACTTCTTCTGGGTAGGAGTAAAAGCAGAGATAAGAGAACCCAGACTCTGTCTCTTGGCGGAGCTGTGAGCACTGTCGGGCAGGGAAGTGCACGCTGCTAGTTCTCAAGTAATCAAAATTCACATCAGCAATTCCTGCTGTGCAGCCACTGTGTCTTTGCCTTCAGTCTGCCTTTACCTTGCAAGAAGTTAAACAATATTTGGGAGCTTTGCTTCTTTTATTTTCCATCCTTCATGTTATCCTCAGGAAAGCAGGGGTGTCTTTCCATATACTGGACTGTTTCTGAAGTTGTTGCTGTTGGAGAATTCCCCTTCCTGTAACTCCCTTCTTTCTCGTGTTTTAAACCCACAGTATTTTACCAATGTGGTAAGAATATCTGTTCTTGTAGTCTGACAGTTTTGCTGCTGAACTTGGGCTTGGAGCTGTTCTGGATTCTAGCCCATGGCTTCCGCAGGGAAGGGCAAACTATCATGCCCTTAGTACACTGAATTTCCTATGGCAGGGAGTTTGTTTCCCTGAAGATGTAGGGTGAATCTCATCCTAGCCTCAGATTTGGTTTCAATCAAGGTTGTTCTAGCAAAAGTGTTTTTGTTGCAAAAAGAAAAGAGCTATTATATCATGTAAAGTGATGACATTAAAATGAGAAGCATTCATGTGTGCTTTTTTGGTCAGTCTGACTCTCACTGTCTTGCAGTATGTATTTTCTCTCCTGGAACATATTATGTACATCAGGAGCTGGCCTGCAAGACACTTAGTTTAGGGTGGGGTGCCAACACTTTCTGTTGAAATCATTGGGATCTGCAGGTTTGGCGAGCTTAGGAATTAAGATCTAAGTCTGAATTTCTAGCTCTTCCCATGTTTGTTATCCTAAGCTGCACTGGCAGTCTGAAAAACTGATTCTTACAACCTAATTTTACTTGTATCGGAAGATTTTTAAAACAAAATGACACCACGTAAATATATTTCACTGGTTTTAGGGAGAACATAGCACCTAGAACTGGAGAGTCTGTCCAAGCCACTCAGTTTTGCTCGGCTGTCACAGGAAGCCTTATCATATAATCCTGTTCATTAACTGATTATGTCTTATTTTAAATCTGCAATAAAGCTGCCCTACGTAGCCCATTCCAGTACTTAACTCTCATATAAGTAGAAAGTGTTTTTCCCCTAGTATATAACCTAAATGTTCTTTGCCAATGTCATCCTCTCTACAATAGCCTTTTCACAGTAGAAGACTGGGATCATGTTCAGCCTGGTGGTTTTCTTGCCAGTAGTTCTGTTCTGTCCAGGTTGTCCCACTCTGGAGTCTCCTGTTTGGCTACATCTCTCCTGAAAGGCACCACAGAAGAGTGAGCGCTGCTTCGCCATGGAGGACTGGTGGTGTTGCAGAGACTGGAGCAGTTAAAATTTAGCTTTTGCTAACACATCCCAGTGTGCCCTCACCTCTTCTGGCATTATCTGCATGGTCTGGTCACTGTAATTCATTTTGTCATCTTTTCCCTGTGAATCTTCTCATTGACACAATTACCCCACCAAATACGAGCCACTCTAGAATTGTGCTTAGCATTTCTCCACACTACATGTCCTGCTATGAACTCGTCCTGTTGGGTTTGGTTAATCTCTCCAGTGAATCAAAGTCTTTCTAAATCAATCCTCTGCAGTGCTGCGCCTCTTGGCCTGACTTTGGGTGACAGGGAGCTGGTTTGAATGTTTGCTGTAGCAATTACCATTTCATCCAAACTATCACATTTAATGCTGTTGATCAAGCAGGAGAGATGAGATGTCTCAGTTTTAAAACACCACTTGGTGCTCCAACATGGATGGACGTGCACATATAGCACAGCTTATGGTAATGAGGGAAGTCTACAGAATATTATACAGTTTTTCTGTGGCCACAGCAGCAGCAATTAGTGACCTGTGGACACAATAGACTTGTTTGCTGTGTCGAGATCTTTCAGCCCCATTAGTGCTTGCCTTTGTATTTGAAGGTTGAGCCCAGAAAAATTAAACCACAAGTAACTTGCTTGCAAAGCAACTCTTGTACAAGAGCATCTGAAAATAGTCCTGTGAGATCCACCAGGGCTTCTCTCATCAGGATACATTTCTCAGTGTTCGCATGGCTGCAGATTTTGTTTGCCAGATACTGCTGGTCATAATTGCAGGGCTCAATGCCTCTTTTACCTTCCCTGATCTCTCTATACAAACCCTTAAGGGTGGACTTTTTATCTGCACTTTTATGGGGCTGATGTCCAGAGTTCTCCTTCCAGGTCAGGGCTTCAGAATCCTCTCTGTCAGCAGATGTATCTGCTCCAAATGGGATCAGACACCTGCTGTTCTTTCCTTTCAAAAAGCTACCCAGCCAGCAGTCTAAAATCACAGGCTTTCTCTGTTTACCAGTAGAAGAAAGCTGCTAGGAAAACACTACTTGCAAACATCCAACTCTTGGCATACTTCTCTATGATACCCCTAGTCTTCCCAGTTCTTCTGGCGTGCCAGGCAGAGCTCCTGATGCCCCTACAGGTTCCTGTCTCTGCCTTCCCCAAACTCCTGCAGAGTCGCTTTAAATTGTTCAAGCAGGCTTTTTTTTTTTTTCTTTTTTTGTGGCCTCAGACTTCTCCCTGTGTGATGAAGACTCAGGGTTTTAGAATGACTGGAAGAGAGGTGGAACCGTCAAATTTTTATAAATGAAATTCTGGCACTGTCATCTAAGAGCTGTGAAGTTTTTGCTGGAAGGTGTCTATGCTGAATCACATTTTTCCTATCTTGTTTTCCAGGCAGCTCCCTGCTGAGTTACCAGTATTTGTTTATTCAAAGTCATGCAATAAGCATTAAAATTTTCAGGCCAAAATACAAGCCTGAAGATTTATATAAATATATGATTTTTTATTTTGAATATAAAAGTGATATATCATTTTATATTTTGAATTTTTTAAATAAAAATATAAACTATTCTATAATTTGTAAGTACAGGTTGAAGTACCAAGCAATAGCACCTCTGTCACAATTATGGTTAAGGACCCTGTCAAAATGTCTCTTCTGTGATCAGACCACATTAAATAAGCACAAGAGAAGAGCAACCATGTCCAAAGAGAAGTCTTCCTAGCCATGGATCCTGTCTGCAGCAGTGGCCAGTAACAGGAGGAGTATAAGACTAGGGTAGGCAAATATGCTTACTTTCTGGGGGCTTCTCAGGTTACGCTCCTCCTCATTTTGTATCTCAGGGTCTTGTGGTTGTAGTTTTGTTACAAAAATCTGCTGCTGTGTTTGGCTTCACAAGTTCTCCTACGGTTGGGAGGGGACCCAGATGTATGCACATTGTCAAGGGAAATGGCTGGAAATAGTCTCCCAAGGTGACAAGACTTGTTACACGTATAGGTGTAATTTCAGATGATGAAGGGTGAGCCAGACTTAAGGGAGATTTCTTTAAGAGTTGTACAGTTTCAGATCCTATGGCTGCACATGCGCAGCTGCGCAGTCTGTCTCCTGCAATCCATCCCTGGTTATTCACTTCTCCCTTCCACCACCCCTGTGCCTCCACAGACGTCCACACAGCTGTGCAAGGATCTGCTTCAGGAATAAATCTGGGTAGATCCAAGTCTTTTCTGGGCCAGACTAGCGGTAGTCCATATGAGAGCCAGTTCACTGCCAGCTGCAATAGGAGTTGTGCTGATGTGATGAAAGGGATCTGCAGAAGCAGGAGCAAACTGCTCAAGGCATGGGGCGAGCAGGTTTGCTTGTGTTCAGCAGCAGTGATAACATAATAGTAGCTTCAAGCAAAGTACAGGTTACCCTAGGTACTAAGGAACACGGGCCTTGGAAATGTTTGCTTTTCAAAGCCCAGAGACCCTTTATCCTCATCAGAAGTTTGGTAGGAGGAAGGAATGAAATGCAAGAGCTGAGCTTGCAACTTTTTGAGGTGCTAAAAGAGGGAAGGAAGGAGGATTCTTTGTTCTTTGATCCCATTAGCAGAAAGAGTCACCGTTACCTTAGGCAATGCTTCTACCAGCCCTAAAAACTTGCAGACTGTGGCTGAGAGTCCTTTTTGCTTTAGAGTGAAGATACAAAGTCCTCTGTGAAGAAGCGTGCATAGTACTATTGTGATCTTTTTTCCTTTTTTTGCTTTTGCTTTTTTGTTTTTCAATGTTGAGTGTACTTAATTAATGTCATGGGGTCTTTGTGAAGCACAGGACTGAACATGTGCAATGCTATTTAAAATGTATTTTTTAAGCTGGAGGATCTCTTTTAATTGTGACACTATCTTTGGAAAGAGACTTTATACTTTTTCACAAAGAGAAAGGAGAGAGGGAACTTATCTCCGGTCATGGAATCAGGGTTTTATTTCTTCTGTGATAGTGAGGGATAGTTTTTTTACAGTGCCATAAGACCACAATCTTTCAAGACACTGGGTAATTCATAAGCGTACAGATATTTGAAAGTATGAAGTTGTCAGCTGCTCCTCAAAAGTTTTTGGCATCACCTGAGAGCAGGACTGGAACAGGTTGGTGCATCACCATTGGAGGAAAGCTATGGGGACAGAAAAAACATGCTTAAATTTACTTTTCTTTTCTGGAGGCATAAATATCCTTAAGGACTGATTGCAGAACAATGCAAAACATATTGGGATGAAGCTGAACCTGGAGAATGAAAGCTAACAGGATGCAGATGGTGCGAAAATTAAGTCTGACAGAATAATGGTCTGTGTGTCTGATGAAAAATGAGCAAATGAACCATCAGTCAAGCTACAGAATTGTCTTGTCAACAGATCTGGCTCTACTGAGGGCACTTTTTTTAATGGTGTTGCACAGTCTGAGCAGCAGGAGAGAAAGTTACCTGCCATTTCTAGACACTTTAAACCCAAACCAAATGGAAATTAGAACAAAGGTGCAAATCCCGTAGATTTGTCCCTAACCACAGAATTGTCTGTGCTCCCTCTTCTATAAAACAGTGGAGATCAAAAGAGAGTGGGAAGACTGGAGTTTGGATTATTGTCCTGAAAATGGTGCTTTGAAACCCCTTTAGGCAATCTCTACTTCCTGTAGAAACACTGGTTGTCATAACTTCTCTTGTTGTCGCCAACCTGGTTCAGTCTTCTTCCAGAAGGAGCTGAAGTCAGTGTAAGGGATATGGATGTGTTTAATGACCTGTGTTTAGGTAACATCACCATAAGGTTTTGTAACAGACTGAGCGAGGGATCTGTGGAAAGTACCATGGAGACAGTGTGTAGATCAGGAAGCCTGGAAGAGGTTGGCAGGAGATAGAGGTGGGAGGCAGTCCTTTGGATGGCACCAGGTCATGAAATGAGAAGGCGGCCATGGTTGGAGTAGGTGAAAAGGAAGCAATTAGCGCAGAGAGAGACCAGGGCTGCTGAGAACAGCTCAGCCTGTCTGGAAAGCTCTGCGGAGAGGTAGCGGAGTATTTCAAGGGTTCCTACTGCTCCCTCTGTGCTGACCCCACTTTTTCCAGGTAAATCTTTTCAGCATGCTGTACCCCCATCCTTGTCCCTGCTCTGTTCCCCCTTCAGTAAAGTGGCTGTCAAGATGGGGAGAGTTGCGCAGAGTGGCTTCTGGCCGTACGGAGAGGAGAGCTGGTGTATCAGCTGTGATCTGAGGTACCATGGAGGCTTGGGGAATAGGATGGACACGGTCAGTGTTGGGAGACTGTACCACAGTTGTTACACTGCAGTGGGAGTTAAAAATGTCTTAGACCCGTTTTTTCATTAGAAGAACAAGAAGTGCTCCTCTTTCCATATCTCCAGTCTTCTCTCTGTCTCCCCCTTAATTTTCCTGAGCAAAATGTATGTGCAGTGGTTCTGACAACCAAGAGAAACTTCCATGGGCATGACGTAAAATCTCAGGCCCGCTGAGGTTGACAGCAAGGTCTCATATTTGTGAAGGCAAGGCTTTCCCCTGCTGTCAGGGATGATTTAGATTTAAGCCTGTTGAAATTCCCTGATTTACCAGGAGAAGCTCAAAGGAAGAGGTGGAGTTGGCTAAAAGAAAGAGGTTGACCTGATGAAGGAAATTCAAGAGGAAGTGTTCGCCTTTAATCTGGCGTAAATCTATGCTGCTACCACAAGGAACAACCCCACCTTAAACAAAAAATGCCAAAGACAGGGAGGAGGGAAGAGAATTATTGGGAATAATGAATACCAGGATGTAAACTGGAGGGGAAATAACACTGGCTATCATGAAAACCTTGGACAGCAATATCCATTGGGCTGTGGAACAGCCTCCCATGCACTACACATCGTGACCTGGGGACATTTTTTATGAGGAGCAATCCTCTTTTTTAACTTTATTTTATGGACTGTTTATATTAATAAACAATATGGTGTTATTGTATAATTTATATTGACTTCTATATGCCACTGCAAGGTAACTGTGAGAGTTACAGTCTCATGTTGCTATATTACAGCTGTGTCAGAGCTAGCAAGCTGGCACTTTTATCCTCTAATAACAGGGCATCCATTTCTGAAAGAGAAGAGGAATCAACAGGCAGCATAAAGAGCTGTTCTGCATTTGCCAAAGACTTCCCCAACAGGTCTTCAGAAAGTGAGGGCTTCTGTGCTTTCATACCATAATTCTTACTTTCCTTGGGTTTCGTTTCTGGACAACTCTGTGTGCAGATACCATTCAAACAATTTGGAAAGGTAAGCTGCATATCTTCAGTACATGCTTATGGAAGACCTGCTGCAAAAGCTGCTGATATTTTCTGTATATGCTGCAATTTATGGCAAAAGTTAAAAATTTTTATTAGGTAAATTCACTAAGACAAAGTATGCCAGGTTAGATTTAATTTCTCTGACAGCTGATTGCTCTGGTATGGTCAATATTCTATTTCTTTTCTTTGTCAAACTTTGTCCTAATTCTGTGTTCATTCTTGGGGCTCCCTGCAGTGCAATTTAAAAGTGAAGGTATGGGTCTTGGAAGAATTTGCACAGTGCAGGAAGGAAATATAATCAGGGTAGGACTTAATTTAACTTCCCAGGGATTTTTGATCCCACATCCCACCTTAATCTCTGTACTATCAAGTAAACCAGAATACATTATATGCTTAGCAGTGAAAACAGATAAGGGCTCCCTGGTCAACACCACTGAGCAACAGCACTGATTGCCCTTCTCAATGTGTTTCTCTTTGCAGCGCTGTAATCTTCCAATTACTGAGATACTGCCAGGATCCAACACACAGGCAGGTTTAGGACCGAGCCTCCAAAAAGGCAGAGAAAAATCAGGGTTGAGTCAGATTTTCCTACACTTAAAATTGTTTTTGAACAGAGGTTCAAGCCCCTGGAGTGTGATGAGCTTAAATGCAGCAAAGGATATTGAATTTGGGAAATGCCCACATGTGCTGGGTGATGGAATCCCTGGGTGGTGGGACCTTATGCCTCACCTCAAAGCCTGGTCTTTACCCATGCATATCTGTAAATTTGCACATGGGTGGTAGAGTAGTTATGAACAGCCTTGTTTCTCCCTCTCCCTCCTGCACATCAGCAAGAAGGAAGCTGTGGGTGCTGAGGGTAAGCAAGAGTCAGACGCCGTGCTGCAGACCTGCTTGGCTCTTAACAAGCCCTTGGCTCCAGGGGTTCCATCCTTACATACACCTTCCCAGATGTCCTCTTAAACACCACTATTGAAACACCACTGCTTGAAAAGGACACTGCAAAAAATAGGTTTCCGAAGCTTTCAAGTACAAGCAAGATTTAAGCACTGAATTATGCTATGACGTGACAGTTCTGTGGTTAAACCGAGAATCCAGTCCTAAGAATCCAGTAGGGACAAGCGGCTCATGACAAGCCAAGAGCAACATGGGTCTGTTTGCCTCCTCTCTTAATCCTAGACTGTGGATAGCAGAGATTCATTGTGGACCTGATGCCAACCCTCTGCATTTTCACGTTGCTGCATAATGACCGATACCAGTAGTTCCTGAGCTGGTCTTTCTCCATCGATTCCCCTCTGCAGAGGAATCTGCAGGACTGTTTATTCTTTAGGCTGTTTCCTGACTAGCAGAACCAATGAATCCAGGATTCCTCCTGGTTTCTGTCCACTGTCCCCTAGCGCTTCACATTTGTGATACCTTCTGTTCCCTTCTGCATCCCTTTCGTCCCTTCTCCATATCCACCTGTGCTCCACCATAGCCACCCACACCAGCTTGTGCTTCTCCCCTTCCCTCACCTCTTCTTTAGGGAGCAGCGGGCACAGCTTTGAGAGCTCTGCTTGCTGTCCCCTGTCTGTGCAGTTGTGATCCTGCCCCATAACCGTTCCCTTTTTTCATTTGGTTTTCTCTACAGTCAGATTTTTCCTCCTTTTCTCTGCCTTTTGCTTAGTCCTGCAGCAGAGGAAGGCTCTAAGGTTTTGCTGGAGCCGGGCTAGTGGAGCTAGCTGTGAAGCAGCGCATATTGTGTCTAGCTGCAAGCTATCTTTTTGGCCAACTGTCAGAATAATTGTAAGAGGAAGGTCTGCGTTCCCCTCCCCAGAGTGGTGGGGACATGAACCCCATTATCTTTTCCCTTTATCTCAACAGCAATTGCCATAAAAGGGTGTAGGAACAAACATCTTTGAGACCTTTGCCTTTCGGATAAATTTACTTGAAATGAGCTAGCAGGTAAGAGAGCACACAGAGTGATTGTATATGCTCCTTTTTCCTGGAAAAAAAAAAAACCATAAACAACCTGCTAAAAATAGTGCTGGGTGTTAATAACGTGGCAGACTAGCAGATGGATCCAAAAGCTTTGCTTTAGGCTCTGATCTGGGCCTTCCTGCTGTGGCAGGGGTTGAACTACGCCAAAGAACTGGGAGGGCTGCAGCTTGCACTGAAGCCTGTGTGCACTGCTCTGCCTTTCAGAGCAATCACTCATATATCCTCGTTCAAATCTCTCTGTTCCTGATCTTTGGCAGTTTCCTACAGCTTAGCTGCTTGCCATCCCTTAGGATCATGGAAATTTCCCTGCGTGGGTTTGGGGGGTTGGTGTGGATAGTGGATCTTTCATTATTGTACCTTGGAGCCTGCATCTTTTGGCTCCCACACTGACTTTTGGTTTTCCCGTCTAAAATATATGACAACAACTTTAAGGTCACTTATAATATTTATGCAATCATTCACCTTGCAGATTACTTGAAATTAAATCTCTTAGCATACTTAAATTATAGAATATTGCCTTATAAATCTCTGTATAGATTTCATTAATAGTTGATTGTGCTTGGTTTCTGTTATTTTTTCATCAGTACCTCAGGGTACTGTTCAGCATCCTACAATTTACAAAGAAAATTATCTAAAACAACAAAAAGTTCATGGCTTTTATTATTAAAAAATCTGCAAAAATAGCTGATGAAATCACTACAGAGATTTTGTCCAATTTGATGATTAATTGTACTGTAGACAAATCAGTGCATGCTAGCACATACTTTCTCTCCAAAGCCTGTAGCCCACAGGCATTTATAATCTCAAGCTCCCTAAAAAAAAAAACTAAGCAATTGCAAAGTTTATTTTGTTATTCTGAAGCCTCCTGTCCTGTTCTGGCAGAGACCTGAATGAAGAAAATCAACAATAGGGATGCAGCTGTTGGAAATGTCTCTAGAGGCTCCTATTGCTCAACCTGTCAATTTTGTGTATGAGTCTTGAAAGTGTAAATAAATGAAACCAAATGTAGGGCTTTACTGTAACCACATTTACTGCATCTCTAGCACAGACTGGCCTTTAATCTAGAACGGGTCCTCCAGCCTGCTCTTCTGGCACAGCAGTGACAGTTTTCTGTGGTTCGCATGCAACAAAAGCCAAGGCCATCAGCTGATCCCTCCCTCGCGTGTGTCCCCTTTGCAGCCTTGGACAGCCAAAATACCTACCGGTCATCTGGGCTTGGGGCATAACGCAACCAAAGAGCACAGAGCAGCATGCGGCAGCAGTCAGCATCCTTCCACAGTGACAAACCAACCTGTCCTTTTCTTTCTTGAGTGTAATGATAATTTTGCCAGGTGAACTTCAATGTTACTCTGAGGGAGTCTTGCTCAAAGCTTTCCAAGAGCATCATGCCTTTATGTAAGGCGATGGCTGTGCTCGCTGCCGAAGGTCAGCTTGTGCTGTGCCTATCAGAGCCCGTTCTGTGCAGCCTCGGATCTCGGTGTAGGTTTCCGACCGCTGTCTCAACTTTTTCACGGCTGTTCAACGGCAGCCTGATGCAGGCTCGGATGTTGGCAAAGATCTGACTCATCTCTTTTGTTTGTTGCTTTTCTAAGCAATGGCTTCCCATGGACTTCCTACCCCTTCTGAGGGAAGTCACAGCCCTACAAAGTCAAAATACTCAAGGACTTTTATGTGGACAGGATTTCGTCACCTTCAGGTTGTGAGTGGAGATGCTTAACCTTTGTCCTGAACTTTTTTGTTCTGAGAATGAGCCTTTCCTATCTGGGTGAAGACATTGAACCATACCTGCCTGTCTGATACAAGTATTATGAGTATGCTCATTTTCTTAATGCTATCTCACCTCATAGTCTTTATCCTGTCCTCACTTGCGGAGCAAGTTCCCCTCATAGCACACAGACTAGAAGTTAGTAAGTGGAAAGAAAATGAAACAAAAGCCTGAGTTTTGTTGCCATATTCATGGTTTAGTCTTGCAATTCATTGCACACTGGTATGGCAGCACAGAGAGAAGGAGCCAGACTCCTTGCCAGCACCCTTTCTCATGTTGGATGACAAGCAGTGTGTAAGTATCTGGAGAATCAGGGATCTTAGCTACTATTTTAATCTGCTTCTCTTCATCAGTCCCTCTTCTCAGGAACAAGTAATGATGTAAGACGAAGACTGGTAGCCCATTAAAGAAGACACTTCTGATGTTTCTTTTCTGAGATCAAATAAACAAGACTGATAGACCGATTGCTGTGCAGGAAGAATGCAGAACTTGCAGTGGAGGGGTTTTGTGTTCTTCATGCTATATACCAAACCCTGAGGAAGCCTGACCATTGCAGTAGCTTTAAATATTCAATAGTGCTGTGCAAACACATTCCACCCTTACTGAACAAGTATCTTTTTCTTCAGAGAGTAGTCGTTTTGGAGGAGTGAGGGAGGAAAAGAAGGATGAAGCTGCAATAGTTGAGTGGCGGGTTTTGTGTTTTTCAACCCCTGTCAACTTACAAGCTTTTGAGATCCTTCTAGTGGTGTCTTTTTTCCTTCACAGGAACATAAATATACGAATATGGTCCCATCTCAGCTAGTAAGGGAAATTCATGTGAAGCAAAGTGGTGTCCTTTTGCTCCATACTAGTATACGTATCAGTGATCCAGCGCCATCATCTGTTCTGCTCTTCTGTGGTTTTTGAGCAGTGTGATGAAGTTGGTGGATATAATTGCTGACTGTTATTCATATATGGTAAGTGTAGAAGCCAGTAATTGTATAGATGTAAACAGGTAACTGAAGTCATAGGAGCGCTACCCAAAACTACAGCACAGGACAAGACTGTAAGAGGAGCACAGCACTGGCCAAAGAGGTTTTTACATGGAGCTTGATAAAGCAAAGGCATTGATTGCATTAGATTGCATTGGATTTCCGTTTGATTGTGTGCCAGAGGCAGCAGTAGGCTAGAAAAGTGGGGCAAGACAACAACAAAACAGCCACAGAAGCACTGGTAATTGCTAAGGAAAAGCTATTAGGGAGAGGGAGGGAGACTTTGGGGTAGAAGGGAAGTGAGGAGAGATTTGGAGCTGCGAGGAAAGAAGTTGCATAATCTTTTTCACTCCCCTCTGTGTTTTGGGGAAATAAAGCTTTGCACATTCTCTGTAAATAAACAATAGTGCTTTAGAGATAGCACTGCTGGCTCCACCATACACTGTTTCTTCTAACGGGAAATAGCTCAGAAGGCAGCACTGCTGACCATGAAGATCAGAAAGGGGAATACTACTTTGCCTTTTTGAAGAAGTAACTGCTTATAGAATAAAAGCATTAAAGAATATTTTTGTTTCCTCATACTTGAGACATGTTAAAACTTATTCCTTCCCAAATGTCTAAAAGAAATGAATGTTATTCTAAAAAGCCATCACCAGTATG
>JAVJGI010000014.1:8272481-8294493 GCA_035590275.1 Ibycter americanus | reverse complement strand
TGAGACATGTTAAAACTTATTCCTTCCCAAATGTCTAAAAGAAATGAATGTTATTCTAAAAAGCCATCACCAGTATGCACCAGTATGTGGCACTGCTTCCTCTGGACATCAAATATGTCCTGTCTCCCTTGTCCCTAAATTCTAAAATGAGCTTTGCAGTTCTGGGATTGTCTTCATTGTGGGTCTTTCAAAATGCCATCAGGATGGCCAAGACCTAACCAGTACTGAGCATCACAGCAGGAATCTTCCCATGGTTCACATGGTACGCTGTGTAGCTTTATAATGCCTGGAGTGCTTCCATGAACTCAGCCAGGATAAAACCAGAATGGAATAGATACTGTCCCTGGCTTAGGGATGAGAAGAGGTCTTGGATGTTGTGGCTGAACATACCCAACCCATTTGATGGATTCTGCAATGATGATCTGCAGTCTGCTACATCCTGCAGTCCAGTCCAGGCAGCTTGACTTGACTTGACTTGCTGAAACTGAGACAGAAATACTGCCTCAGTGACAAATTAAGAAGCTGTGACTCTCCTTGAAGTTTCCTGGAACCATGCAGGCCTGCTCAGTGGCACAATAAAATCTAGTCTGACTTCCACCTTAACGAAAGGCAGCTGTAGCGAAACCTGTGATGTTAATGGACTGAATAGGAGACTGCAGCTCTGAGACCCTAATGAATGCAGGCTGGAGCACTCCCCACTCTGAATTACCCCCACAAAGGTAACAGTTCTCTGAAGGTTACGATTTGGCCAGAAATAGTGGTACACTGTGTACATTATGGCTTGAAATTGCTGGGGCAGTTGATTTTTACTAAACTGTACTTCTTGTATTTTTGCCCCTATGCATTGTGCTTGGCTTCCAGCTAATTGTGTGCATAGCTGCTTCTTGGGGAGCAGGGGAGGGGTCGGAGAGGGGGGATATACAATGACTAAGCCCATATAGAATGTCAGGTTCCTGGGCACAGGTGAGTTTTCTGTTCTGGAAAACCAGGTTATGTGTTTGCCCTACACAGTGCCCATGTTATGTGACTTGATCAAAATGACTTGTCTTTTTAGCGTTTTATTTTAATTGAATCATTTTTATTGAGTCCCAAGGAGATTAAAGGAAAATTGCTTCATTGGTTTTTTGTTTCTCTGAAGCAATTTATCAACTGTAATCCCAAGAGAGACGAAGCAGGTATGATGATAAAGGCAGAATCTGTTGCTTAGATTGCATTCCTTCTTCAGAATGCTTAGGCTGCATGTTTTCCTCAGAAAAATCAAGTTAATTCATTTTATTGCCACTTGGATGTTTCTTATTTAGTACTGGTCCACACAGACCAACCTGTCCCTGGCAGTATTCAGAGCTCTACCTTGGGTTCTCAAAGGCATAAATAAGCTTTTGCTCCTGTTACCTGTCCTATAATCTGTGTACCCTTGAGAGAAACCTGGCTGCTGCTCTTCCCAGTTCAGTCATCAGCAGACCTTTTGCTGAGTTCATTTTGTGGTGCTTGTCTGTTCCTTCTGCCTTCCTTGCAGAAGGGATTTTAGGAGAGGCTAATAACCCTCTGCCAGTTTTGGGCATCTTGTTCCAACAGGTTGGCCAGCGCATCTCTGTGGGTAACTGTTGTCAGCAGGAGGGAGAGCACGACCCTCCTGGGGATCATTAAAAAGGAGAACTTACCTGTGACCCCTGACTCTAAAGCCTGATGTGTGTGTCTCTTTCCTTTTGCATCTTGTTAAAAACAGAGTGAATTTGCTGAAGTGCCTGTCAGAGGTGGTTGTTGCATGCTCGGTCTGCAAAGGGACTTCCAGCTCACCACTACCAGGATCCCCTTCTGAATGCTTGAACACCCAACAGAGTCCACAGAGCCTCGACCAGGTTCAGGAATGGGCTCCAGCTGGGTGCCTTAACGGCATTGGAGACCTTCGTGTTTTATTGAAACTGGGCCCTTGGCTCTCAGATTCAGCGTTAGGGAATATGAGGCTTGCTTAGATATGTGCCTGCTTCCCGGTGGGGTTGTGTCAATGAAAAAGGTCCCATTCCCCAGGTAGATCACCATTTCTGCTCCTGAAGGTTTCCCTTCCAAAGCTGGTAATGCCATTAGTGTGTTAACTGTTAGTCTAAGTCAAGCAATCTGATTTTGCCTGGAGTAAGGTAAGGAGAAATTGTTCACCTGAATTGCTCCATGCATGCGACGGCTGGCAGTGGAAATAAGCTGCTAGGACTAGGGATGTGGTCAGTGGCATAGCCTGAAGGGACTGAATGTGTGTCATAGCCATTTTGTTTTCAGAAAAGGATCCACAGAAGACAGCGTGCTCAATGAGAGGGCCTGATTAACATCAAATAAACTTAATATTAAGGAAGGGAATGAAAATTCTGGGTGGGGTGCCTCTCCATGCTTGGTTCTCAGTCACCAATCTGGCTATCTAAGCCAAGCCAGTCCTTCCTCAGGCAAAACATACTGTGATGACAGCTGTGAGAGCCCTTCTCCCAAGGAGCATAGCGAGAGCAGTCATCAGATTTTGGAAGACCCAGAATGAACTCTCTCTACTGCAAGATCTGGATCAGGGATTGGAAACGCACCCACTGCCCTCTGGAGACAACAGTCAGAGTCAGGAGCTCTTCAGAGGCAGTGGGTATCTGCCCTCTCCATTTTGTGTGAAACAACTTGCAACTCATCAAGCCCCAGGACTGCTGGTGGTGGGTAGACAGTTGGGTTTCAGCTTCTGCTGTGAGCACTGGATGTCTTTCAGAGGTTAAATAGCTGGTGGACTCCCTTCAGCACTGATGAGATGTGAATGTATGAGGCACACAGCTAGACACTTAAGTAATAGGAAATTTTTATGGAAAATGTTACATTAAAACAGTAGCGTTCTTTCTAAAAGTATATTGTAACTTGAAGTATCTGCAATGATGTTACTAATTTGTGCTTTTAACTCGCAGTTAATAACTGCTTCCTAAACCTAGATGGCAGCAGTACAGTACCCCTTTTTTATGAAGATTGACATCTGTGAATACTGCCTTTGAGATAGGCCATGTGTATGTGATTAGTTTGTTGGTCACTGGGCACAGTTTTAAAGAATTATGCTGAATAAATGAACCATTACTTTCCTTTTTATGCATTTCTGATCTTTCTGTGTGATTGTGACTTGATCAGTGTTGAAGTCAGCACTTTTGTTTTTCTTCTTTTCAAAGTAAAGGGCTTTTTCATTAGGAATCCCACAGCTGACTGTGGGAAGGTATCTGCCCCCTAGAAGAGTCGTGTGAGAGAAGTCCTTGCCAGAGAGAGTAGCCCAATTATGTCTGATTATTCATCACTCATATGGACTTACAATGGAGGTTGTTTGTAAGCTTTTTCTACCTAGTATTTCACATTAGAACCCCAAACCGTGACCAGATCTGAACTTACTGGGGCTGGGCAATAGTAGAGAGATGTAAGCAGCAAAAATGCATTTCTCCGTTGTTCCAGCTGATACTAATCACCAGCACAACTCCAGCATTTGTGAGCAGATAACAAGGCAAAGAAAATGTGTGCTGCCTCCTGCCAAGAGGAGTCCTCAAGTTAGAGCCCCTGATTTGTGCTGATTAGAAGCACTGTGAGCACTGTAAGCAGTTTCCCCAGAGACAGATATTGGAGGAGGTTGCTTCTTTGGGGTTAGTGCTGCCTAAAAGGAGCTGAAAAATAAAAAAAAAGGAAAAATCAACCCAAAATATCTAGGCAGTGATCAGTCAATGTGAATAATACTACTTTGGGTAGTGGAGGAATCCCTGCTAAGGATACTATTTTTGGTAATAACAGCAAAAAGGAGAAACATAAGCCACAAATCTAAAACATGTTTCAAGAATGCTGTCTTCCAGTTCCTGATTTTATTAAAAAGAAGGCATTTTTGTTAAACCTTGAAGACATTTATATTGAGAAGTGATGAGCCTTCGTGCAATCAGATATGCTATTGTCAGAGTAAATACTTCATATTGAGGTTTCATCCAAACAGTTAATTTTCTGTTTCACTTCTCATAATTTTTGGTAGTTTTAATTTGGTGAATGCAAGTATCAGATAATCAGGGGGAAAAAATGGTGTTGCGAGGGCAGGTTTGGCTTGGTCAAAGCAAATGTCATGGCAAATACTGATCCAGTCAGATCCAGTCAGCTCTGTTGGCTAGAGAGGGGACCCAAAATGTCTAGCTCTGCAGTAGCCATCCATGTCATTGACACTGGTAGCTGGGTGAGAAGTATTGTGCTTTCACTGTTCAAACAGCCAGCAACAAGCTTCCCTGGGAAAGAAACACCTCCCCTGCCTGTGTCAGAATTATTTTAACTAGAAAGCTCTTCTGCACCAAGGCAGTTCACTCCCCGAAGCAGAGATGTTTCACAAGGGTGAAATGTGCAATGCCAGTGGCTGTTGAGTGAAGCTGCCATTAATGATCTTGAGCCTTGGGGTTTTGAAATGAGAATTTAACTTATTAGCAGTCCCTTAAGGTCTCATTTCCATGTCAATGAATTGCCTGGTTTTGTGGTCAGCAGCTCCTCTCCCTGCATTTTCAAGTTGTACCTGTGTTATTTTATGAGGGAGTTATTAGTTTTATTACAAGGCTTATTTTTCTTCTTTTTTTTCCTTTCATAGGGGGTTGTTTATCACCATCCATGACAAAGGCCATATCTCAACGATGCTAAACTCTTGGCCTGAGGAAAATATTAAGGTTTGTGGCATGTCTTCTGTGGACTGGGAAATTACAGGGAGTTGGATGCAAGATGGGACATAGAATGGAACTGCTTTGCATTATTTACAGAATTGCATATTTAAAAGGACAAGCAAAGAATTATTCCTTTCCTGAGGAAGTTTCCAGGCTGGACTTCAGTTCAGCTTCATTTTCTAGTCCAGGTTGGACTTCAGAGAGTCTGTCATGTTGTATGTGGTCAAGAACAACTTTATCAAAGGTAGCAGGACCTTGGTCAATAAAAAAAAGTGTGCGTGATAATAAATTTGTACAAAATAGGATCCTAGTGAAGAAGTAAGACGTGTGTTGAAAAAGTGTGTGGCTAACTTGTAACTTGTTAGATGTAAAAAGCTGTTTAAGATAGCTCCATAACCAACTTGCTTGTAGGAAGGAGTCTTCCCAAATCCAATGAGTCATGCAGCATCCAGAACACTGGCAACTCTACAAATAATGTTTGATATCGAGCAGCTGAAAATATTACTGATGCCCCACCCAAAAAGTGATCTTGTGAAGTGTTTTTCGCTAGAGCTCGGGGCTGGGCAAGTCCCTGGCATGAAATAAAGTCAGCACTTAACACAGGTCTTGCCAGTCACCTCCTTCCATCAGTCTGAAAGTATATGTGTCTGGGAATTTCCCTGGCTGTTGACAGAGCTTTGGTCCCCTATCAGTCAGCTGTTTCTTCCAGGAACAAAGGTTTGGCAGCTGAGAAAACCTTGCAAGCATTTTCTATTTCTAAGGCGGAGGGGCGGGGGGGAGGAATTTAACATGTTTCCAGAAAAAGTAATCGTATTTCTATAACCTCGTCTTTGGAGCCATGGAGAACAGATGAAAACCAGATACTTAGCCCTTGCTCTGTCCAAAGATCTCAGTATTTCCATTTGTTTCTGACTCAGGACTGTGAGCAGAACTCATTATGGCTAATAGATATGTTTGTGCAGATGGGGAAACTGGCACAGAAAGATTAGAGACTGTTGTTGAAACAGCCCCCTCTGGCACCCAAAACAGACCATAGGAAGGGCAGTGGTCCATGGAAGAGATTCAGACTATCTACTTTCCAGTTTTACCAGACTACAAAGGCAGCTGATTTCATCAGTATCACTGTTTTGGACCGCAGGGTTCCCTGTGTCTTTGTACACAGACTTCTCCGTGCCTGAACTGGTAGGCACTGGAACACTTGAGATTTTGAGATAAGTAGGGAGGCACCTGGGCTGCACCTAAGTCCCTGGAAGGACCCACTGTTTTCTTGAAAAGGCTGAATGCCAACACCAGTGAGTCCCATTAAAGACAGTGAAGAAGTACCTGGAGATGCTGCCTATATTTTGCTTTGTGGCTTGTTAGAGCTTTGTGGCAACAGCATTTACTACAGAAATGGGAAATCTGGGTCGTAGGCCTGGATCCTCTGCCAGGAGGGGCTGGAAGGGTGCTCTGCTTCGCTTAGCAAAGCCTCAGCCAAGCTCAGATGTGCCCCACCTCCACCCCTCTTGTTGAAGCTGGGCTGCTCTGAAAGAATCATAGTGCCAGAAGCAGAACAAGCAAGAAGAAGCCGCTTCTGAACATACTCATGTGGGAGTGTGAGGGTTTTGTGTCTCTTCCAGGGTGGCTAATGAATCCTGCCATGAAGAACCATTCGATGAAATGGTGATAGCCCTCATCATTACTTCCCCTTGCTAATTTTCTCTCTGGTTCCTTAATCTCGTATTCTTTTCTGCACGATGGCTCAGCTAAAGCAAGAGGAATGCAGAGAATCATACAGGATAGCATTGTGGTAGGATGTCAACCTGACAGCTATGAGTTCAAACCATCTCAAAGTGAGGATAATCCAGAAACTGTATTTTCTATTCCAAGACAAGCGTGCTGCCATGCTTGCTACTGCTACTCCCTTCCTCCCTCCCTCCTTCCATAGGATGTTCACCTTAGAAGTGCACTCAGCATCTTGAATCCCCATCAGGGTTACTGCCACACAGGGCTGTTCAAACTCATCCTTCCATGTAGCATTCTCTGTTGGTGCACTCAGGGCAGAGTATCAGTTCATCCTGTAAAAGCTGACCTCGGCAGCTGATGCAGAGAACTGGGAACGCCAACAGTGGCACTTGCCTCTCTGCTTTGCCTCGGCAGCTTGGAGATCAGTTCTGGATCGTTACTGGACCCATTGCAAAACTGGGCTAGCTACCTACATTGGCTAACTGGATACAGCCTATGGTCCAGAGTCATCTCAGTTAACGTCAGCTGCCTGAAGAAGACTCAGTGCCTAACCTCAGCTTTTGAGTACTTCTGCAGGGATCAATGAAGAGGGAGATGAGCATCTTCAAAGAGAAATACCCCTTTCATCCCTTCCCAAAACAGCTGCTGGAGGGAGGAGATGTGCTCTGGAGGTTTCTATATCTCCCCATCAGCTATCAAAGAAGTTTAGAAGCCAGTTAGATGACTGGCTTAAACTGCACACCTAACCTTTAGCCAAAGACTTGACTAGAGTCATCCAGAAAATTTGTAGCACAGCTGGAAGTAGAAAACAGGTTCCTAATTGTTAAACCAGTGGTTCAGTTAGAAGGCTCTGTCCTGCTCAGCCAGAGATTAATGTCCTGTTTGTTGAGTTCTGATCACATGAATGTGAGAGATTAAAAACATTTCTTTAATGTGCTTGTATATCAGGTACCCACTGGAACTGTGCTTTTTTTTCCGGTGTTTTTCAAATCCAGAGAGCCACAAACAAATGTGAATCCAGTTTCCCATCTCTGATACAGACAGCAATGAATGTCTCCTGTGCTGTATTTTCTGTTCTCCTGATTTTTCATTGTTACCTTGAGGAGCTTTGGTACCTATAGAATGCAGCACATCTAAGGCTGAAGAAATTTTCTGTCTCTGATGGATATCTAAGTGCTGTTGAGAACTTGCCTGAGAACATTTATTTGTTTGGATGAAAGCAGATCCGTGCTCCAGAGAAATATTTTGATTCATTAGAGATTTTTTTTTTTTAATATTCTTTGCATAGTTAGGATTTTAACTTCTTTTCATATAATTTGCATCAGTTTCAGGATAAACCTGTAGCAGTGCATGTGCTTGCTGCTTTCCCTGTTCCCATTACTGCCTTCCAGTCCCAATTGCATCCTCTGGGTGTAGTAAAGAACTGAGCTCACACCCAGAAACAGATGGAGCCCACACAAAAAGAGACTTTCCCCATCACTAACATTTCACATTGACTCAGAAGGAAAAACAAATAGGAAAATGTTCAAAAATGGAGGTGGGTAAGTGTATCACTGCCATGACTGAATTTCCCGTGTCAGGGATCATCCAGCCTCTAGCCTAAGGATAGGTGTATAGTCCTTTTATTTTTAATGGATTTTTCATTGAAAGATCACTTTTAGGAATTCTGACTCCTAGTGACAAGAAAGTGGCAACAGCACAACAACAAATATTCTACATATAGGAGGACCATTTCAAAATATTCCCTATTACATACTGGTTGTCACTATTATTATGTGCATCACAGCCCTGGAATGTATCATGCGTCAGACTGCCAGAGGTTTCGGGGTTTGGTGCTAGAGCGCAAAATAGATGTAAAAGGCAGAATAGGTGCATGTGTCTTTGGTATCTGTAGTTTCTCCTCAGGCTTATTCCTGAAACAGTGGTTTAAGTTGAGGGAGAAAATAGCCTTGGGATGTGTATATAGTTTATGTTGAGTAAGAAAGGACACTGAAACAAATGAGTACAATTCTTCCTGAAATAGGAAAGTACAGCAAGAGGTTTATTCCATTCCTAAACGTATGTCCTGTGTCCCAAGTTTAGCCTTAACTTTGCAGATCAGAAAATAAAGGACTTCTTTGCAGTGTTCTCCTTTGAAATTCAAGCTAGACTTGAGTCCCCCGCAGTCTGATAAACCATTTGATGTGAGTGCTTTGTTCTTTGAAGTGCTGGGATGGTGCTGAAAGTTGAAGTTTATTATTGTATTTACAGGTTTTCTCCCACAGTGGGACTGGACTCCAGTATATTCCTGTTCTTACTGGGTTTCTGGACTGCCCAAAAGAGTGCCTGACCCTGGGGACAAAACGGACAGAGTAGTTAACCTAAAAATTGGGAAGTTTAGTCAGATCTGCTTGGTCATTTGCCTCCTAAGGTATCAGTGACGGGCTGAACAGCTCAGCTTTAGGCTTCTAATTTGGACAACATTAAGCAGGCTTTTATTTCCCTTCTTGTCACAAAGAAATGATACAATAACAAGAAAACCCTGAAATTATGGATCGGAGATTTTGGTGAGGTAGCACATGACAGTCAGTATTGCTGGAATGCAAAAGGCCAATTGCACAATGAGTTAAATGGCAATTGTTTAACTCCCAACTGAGTGGGTAAAAAGGTCTAATATTAAATATCTGGTGTGGGAGCCCCGCCGCAGTCCGTGCTGCTGGCTTCTGTCCGCCCGCCTTGCAGTCAGGGGACTTTGCCGCCTTGCAGGCAAAGGGACCCAGTGATAATGAGTTTTGTTTTGATTATCCAATGTTGGCTACTCCACAAGCTACTCTACAACAGTGTGAAGATATGAGCTGAGTGCCACAGATGCAGTTCATAAGCACAAACACTTTTGTACAGCGCTCTTTTTCCAGAAAAATAGAGGAAAAATCAAAGCCAGATCCCTTTTGTGATGCTTGTTATACAACTCAAGATGCACAAAAAGCCATGCTGGTTGGGCTCTGCTACAAGTGAAGTGTTGGCAAACAGAGCTGCTGCTCTCCCACACTGCGAGCAGCTACCCATCAAACACATTATCTCTGCCCCCAAAAATGAATGGCTAATTAACGTCGTGTCATGTAGAAGAAGCAAATATCCATTGCACAATGCAACTGCAAATGACATCAGCGTGAAGACAGTGGAGCTGATTTTGCTTCTAAAACTTTGGCAACACCATACAACAGTCTCATTTGATCCTCCTAGGCTATCGTGGTGACAGATGGAGAGAGGATTCTTGGCTTAGGAGACCTAGGAAGTTACGGCATGGGTATCCCAGTCGGGAAGCTTGCTTTGTACACAGCTTGTGGTGGAGTTCACCCACAACAGTGTCTCCCTGTCCTGCTGGATGTTGGCACAGACAATGAGGTAAGACAGTTTTTCATAAATCTGATGGGGGGGAGAAAGAATTGACATCAATGCTTAAGTGAGGCCAATTCCCTAAATGTGGAGGCAAAGCCAGAGCCATCCAAGATGAGATGATGGCTAGACTAGCACTGCAGGGAAGTGGGCAGGTTTCATTCCTGTTTGATGCTCAAGAAACTCTTGCTTTTATGGAGAACTGAAATAAACACTAAATAGCCTCGTGGTCCCCTTGTGAGAAGACTCAAGAGAGTTGCCAGTTGGAGCTGAAAGGTCAGCGCCACCTTTCAGCATGGCAAGGTGAGCTGAAAGATTTTGTACAGGAAGTCCCAGATTTATTCTTCCTCTGGTAGTTGTGAGAAAACTGGCAGATACTCGTGTCTGCGCAGAGGTGACTGTATTCCAGAAAATGGAGAATCCCTGGTGGGTGGTTTGGGAATGATTAATTTCAGTGTTTTGTCAGATTGCACACTTAACTGCACATGATAACCAGACAAGAGGACTACATCTGTTTGTAGATTTTTGCCTTATGACTCTGGCTCAGAGAGGCCGAAGTGCAACATTTTAGCAATGCCAGAATGGACATCTGTGAGGGTGTCTTTTTTAAATGAATATCCTATAGTTATTTGTGATGGCCTGGGTTTGTCCATTTTTGTAAAATGTACTTGTGCCTCACTTGACCCCAAGTAAACCAAACACATGTTTTTTTGAGAGAAATAACAAATCTGGGGTATAAGAGCTTTGAGTTTGTCTATGAAGACAAATGAGTGCTGACATTTTGAGACATGCCTATGCTCACTGGAAAGCTAGATTTTCTGCACCTCTTTCACTCCAGCCCCAAGTGTGTCACACTAGACACTTGAAAAGAATGAAAGAAAAATCAGTGGCCCTAAATGACATCTGGGATGAGATTCCCAATTACTTCTTTGGTCTTTGGCCCCAGGATTACTTTATCCCTTTAGCATAGTGGCCTGTCATAGACTTGTGGAATACAGGGTGTGCTCACCTCAGCCTGATCCATGGTCTTTCCTGAAAAGTGGGAAGTCAGAGTTTGGGCCCTCTGAGGCTAAAGCTGGAATTAAGTCTCAGTCTCTCACTTCTTATAGTTTCCAGTCAATAAAGCATTGCAGTTGACTTTGGCTCCTTCATCTCTTCCTTCTCCTCCATGCTGGTCTGCACACCACCAAGTGCTGGCATGCTCTGAGCCCCCCAGCTGGAGTTTCCCTCCAGAGGGACCTGGGTGAAAGTGCTTCCCTTCCCTTGGGAAGCTTCTGACCATGCATGACCATCTGTTTCTATCTCAGCATCCAGAGGACACTAAAATCCAGAGTGGCCCCAATGATTTTTAGATGTCTCCAAGGATTAGATTGTGTCAGGAAAAGGGACTCCCAGAGTCAGTCTTGGGCACTTTTATACTGCCCAGGATCAAATGTAACTTATGTGTCCAGGAACTTCTTTGTGGAGGCAATCTCCATATCTGGGATTAAGATATAGAAGTTGCTGTTTTCCAACAATATGAACAATATATTTCCTCACAATATAAAGAATTTGTTTATTTATTTAATGGCTTTCTCATGTGCATAAACCCAGCTTAACTGAACCCTAAGCACATCCCAGGAGCATCCTGCCCCACAAGTAAACTCATTTATCAAGCATGCTGCCCCACGAATACACTTGTTTGTCAGTGCAGAAATAAGACACCTCTTTACAGGCATTCATCCTGTTCACCTCTGTCTGTTAGTATGTGGTGAGCCTAGGGCGACTGTGGTGTTAACACAGGAACCTCAGGTAGAATGGAGTAAATACAGCAGTCGTACCGTAGTTTTAGCATCGGTTCCCAGCTTGTCTTTTAACAGTCCATAATACTTCGTATACTCTTTCAGCAAATTGATGTTTTTTCAGAGCTTGGGATTTCTCAGCTTGCCTACAGAAGAATTTTATACTCTGTGACCCAGCCCCAGAGCACACTGTGCTAGAGGAGCAATCAGTGAAGTAATGCAAATGAGTCTGCTTTCTGTTTCATGGCCCTGAAGAGTTAATGTATCATACTCAGAGGAAAACCTCTTTCATCCTTCCTTCTAAGAGAAAACAGCTGCGGCTGTAAAAACAGATCTGATTTTAGCATACCTGCCAATACTTAGGGCCCATATGGCGGCTGCAGGACAATAGGTTTGAGATGGCTCATCCCCTTCTCACGTGGATGATTCAGTTCCTGAAATTGGAAGGGAAGTATTGTTGCTTTGTAGTGACTCATGGAGGTGTTGACTCACCTGCCTCCTGCCACTGTTTGTCCTGAAATTTTCCCCAAAATATGCTCTGTTTCCATGCTGACCCAGTCCTTTTTAGGTGGCTTAGGGGTCCTGACTTAACACCTGCTGGATGGGTTGGAGGAATGGCCTGTTTTTATATTCCTAGCAGGAGCCAAAAAATAATCTGTTGTATGAAAATACCTTGCCTTGACACCTGGAGATAACCAAGGTGAGTGCTAAATAGATGCAGGTCTTGGGAACATTCTGGCATCTGATCACTGGTTCTGGTCAACTCTGGGATGTCACATAAAGACCTAAATGACACATGTCATTTCAAGTCACTTCAGGCGATCTTCATTGCTCAAAGCACTGTCTATGGTCAACAGCTTTCCTGGTAATGTCAGTGCAAAATTAAGAATGGAATGAACAGTAAAGACTCCCCACACAAGGTCAGTTTGATACTCTAGCAGCAAGGCACCTTGGCAGAGAGCCTTTGGTAGAGCTGTTCTAGAGACACAGAGCTCTATTTCCTACGGCAGTCAAGAAGCATTACATCCCTCTGACTTTACACAAAAAGATAGCCCATAACTTCTTACGCAAACACTTGCGGCTCAGGAAGAGCTGCGTGACCCGGCCTTCACTGCATAGTAAGTAAAATTAGTATGACCACAACAGGCAAACTTTTTCAGTAGGCTGGGACATAAATCTCTGTCCATCCATGGAAGAGAAGATGTCAACAGAATTGCTTTGTGTCCTAGGCTCTCCTGAGTGATCCACTCTATATTGGACTGAAACACAAGAGGGTTCGTGGGAAACAGTACGACGAACTGATTGATGAGTTTATGCAGGCAGTTACCAACAAGTAAGTGGGATTATATACATGGCTCCTCTGGGCTGCTTCCATCTAAGAACAAATGTTGCAACTCGTGAAATAAACATTAGTATAATTGATCGTCCAAGCAAAGAAAGGTCATTTAAATGCAAGTCTCCTGGGTGGTCTACAAATGACTCTTTGTGCTTGAGCACTCTGTGTCAAAAATATTTGTCTTCAGAGAACTGAAATGAGACTGACTGTTTATAACCATTTCCTGTCCATATAGGCAAGAGGTGTCAAACATATGCCCTGTGGGCTGTATCTGGCCTCCATCATGCGTTTATGAGCCTCGTTTGGCACAGGCAGAATCTAAACTTTGGTTTGTTTACATTTTGTAAAGGAAGTTTCTAGCTTTCACCATTGTGAAGGAAATCATCTCAATGGAAATGGCATGTTACTCCACACGGTGATGTCTAAGTCTCCAGACTGCCTGTCTATCGCTTTGTTAAAAATAGGAGCTTCCCTGCTGGCATTTTAAGTCTGCAGAGTGAGATGGCCAGGCATATAAGCATATAAGCATTGTCTTTTTAATGGTGGCGCAGAGCAAGTTTGCATTTCCATTCTTACTTGCTAGCTGGGATAGAGGGTCTCTGATGTACCAGGGTGTTTGGTAAGAGCAAAACCACAACCTCAGCGCTGTATGGGCACCTCTTGCACTGCATTGAGTTCCTCTTTCTGGAAAAAAGAAAGTATATTAAAATCTCCATGACTGTCAGGAGAAGTTACCATAAGAAGGAAATGGAGAACAACTGTTAAGGAAAAAAATAATAGTATTTGGAAAGCCCAAGCTCCTAAGCAGCTTTTTCTGCCTTTCCTAAAGCAGCAGGTGATACTGATAAGGAGTGGCAGAGAGCTGCAGCCTGTGCCTTATTAATAGGCTGCTGCCTGTGTGTTGTAGGATCTTTTCTTCACAGCTGAAGGGGCTATGTTTGATCTACCCTCTTTCTGTGTGTCCAGCTGGCTGTATGAGTGTGTGTGTGTTCCTGCATATATGGAAGGGAGTGGGTGGTACATGTGTCATCAGCTCACAGTTCATCCTTGAGGTAGGGGGCATCACGACCAGTGTCCAATGACAACACCTACCCATCCATTGAGAAGTGTATCTTCTCCATGTCTGACTGCCCGTCTGGCTGTGGGTGGATTGATGTAGGAAACAGGGGCTGAAATGCTGAGGACCATTCAGGCACAGCTGACAATCCAAGTTTTGAGAGGGATGAGTGCGTCACGGAGCGTTTCAGCATCTGTTGATGTGGTGGTTCTGTGCAGCATTGTGCTACACTGTACACGTGTAACGCTGCTGTTAGGACAGGAGTCTTGCCTTTGCTGTTTAGCAGCACAGTGTAGACATGTCCCATGTGACACACAGCCAGTACATCAACTCCCCCAGCTGCAACTCGCCACTTACTGTGTAAAGATACTTGCTGTCAGCCAGTGCTATAGCCCCTGTATCTGCAAATATGAACACAATAGCGCTGCCTTGCCTGTTGGATTAAAAATAGCTATGAGTGACTGCAGAGAAGAGACTTTTGTGTTTGTGCTCTGGTTTGTCCTTCTTTATATTTGATAAGAAAGCTTAACTGAAATACCAGTTGACTAGAGTGTGGTATTATGTTAGACACTTGTGGGTTACCTAGGGGAAAGCAATTCATGGAGGCTAGAAAACTGGTCAAACACAACTAGGAAATCACAAGAGGCTCTACAAGTAGAAAAGATTTAAGAGTTGTCAGGGTTGATTTATGGGGGTTTTGTTCATTTTGATTGTAGTCATTAATTAACCCTTCAAGGAAACTATCCCACTTCCTTCTGGCCAGGACACCACAGGGGTATTGCAGTGTTGGTGTCGGTGGTAGAATGGGAACAGTAGAATGACAGCTCAGATGATGGTCTCAGCCATCATAAATTTGGCTCTAAGATTTATGCTCGTTGTGTTAAATGTAAAGCTCATTGCACCCACTACTCCTGCGATGTCAGTGACAGGGCCAGAAAGACAATTCACCTTTTTTGTGCTTGCTGCTGGAGGGGAAGGATTGGCTGTTATTTTCCTGTGTTTAGTTTACATGAGCTAGTCTCCATGTTGAAGGGAGAAGGCACTCACCTATGAAACAACGAACTCTTATCTTGTGAGGAGGTAATGTCATGTCTAATGCTTTTGTCCAGGTACTGGGAATCAAGTTCCTGGGGCCCGTGTCCCAGCTTTTCTATTTCTCTTAGCTAGGATGAATTGCTTGAACACAGTAAGCCCCCAAAAAAGTTATCTACAAAGTGGGGCTGAGATATTCCGCTTTGCACTTTTCGATTGCCATCTGTGAAGTATTTGGAGATCCTTGAGTGAAAGGAGCCATTACCCTATGTTATCATCCTGACCACCAGCATACTTTAAAGCGTTGTTGGAGTGTGATCCTCTGTGAGCTCTGGGTTAGTGAATAATCCAGCTATCAGCTTGGGTTTGGCAAACTTATATGAAACAGATTCATTTGGCCTCAAATTTCTAGTGGAATGACTGGATGCAACCCAGTAGGAGCTCTTGCATCTGTTACAAAAGGAAGCAGAAATTGTTCAGAAGGTCAAGAACACACTGCTTTATTATAGCCTGCTTCCACATATGAGGAAACCTGTGAGTATGAACTGCTGTGATTTTCGGTCTGCTGTGATTTCTTATGCAAGACTATAATGTCACATGCAAATTCAGTTATCTGGGGAGGAATCTTTTGGGTTGCCACAAATCTCTTGCAATTTGGGCATTTCCTTTTCAGCTTGATGTTCATGCAGAAATTCTGTCTACTTCCTGAGGGTACTTCAGCTTCTCATGGAAACCATTTGTCAGTTCCTCTGCAGGAGTACCTCCCACCCTGTCAAATCACTGCTGGCTCAAGGGACATTTGTCACCGAAGTGGAATGTGTCAGAGCCCACAAGAAAGCCAGGGGACTGAAGATTTACTCTTCTAATGGAATAATAATATCAAACAGATGTCAAATTTCTATAGCTGGAGACCCCTGCAGTCAGCAGAAAGGGCTCCTGGTCTCGTAATAGCCACCTAGTAATGAAACGAGGAGAGTGTCAGAGGCTTCAGAGCTAGCACTTACAGTACTTTGAAATAGAGTACAACTTCTGCACAATTTTAGAAAGAAAAGCCCTTTCCAAAACAGCTGGATGAATTTCTGCATTTTCCTGCTGCCTAAACCTCCATTCACTACTCTTTCACCTAAAAGACATGAAATGACTGAGCTCTTTAACAGGAGTTCCAAGCTATGCATTTTGCTCCTCTTGGGAGGCAACTATATGCAAAATTTGGCCTGTTGAGCCTAGCATATGACCAAATGAAGCAGCCTGACAAATTGCTGTTTTCTTACAATGAGTAATATGCTTTGTATGGGAAAATGCACTGCTACAGTTTTCCGTCTCCTCAGTTACCATGGCAAAGGGCAAGTCAGTCTTATTCTTGAACTGGTACATTTTTGTAGGCTGGAATAAATTTTCACCTAAGGTGTCCAAGGATCATAATCTGAGTAACCCACAGAATTTCTGGGGCTTGCCTATATGAGCAAATTAAGGGTTGAAATCAAAATGCCATGGGAGATGTGCTGGCGCATGTTCTCTGGGCTCTGAAGGGCTTCAGCCCAGCATGTACAGTAACAACATGCATTAATCCTCAGACTCTCTTCCAAAGCAAACTACCACTGAAATTTTTTTTCCTCCTTCTCCTTTTCTCCTAAACTGGTATAGAAACTGGAGACCAGTTCCTTAACTGTCCTATTCCATTCACTCCTTCTGCAGTTTCATCATACGGTAACAGGGCAGCTTGGTGGCTCCAAGTGGCCAGAGGTGTTGACAGATGGGCTGTGCCCGAGCTCCAGCCTCCGTTTTGAATGTTGGCCTCAGTCACTTGCCGGCAGATGCTGAGCATGGAGCCTGAGACTCTGTGAGGTGCAGTTCCGCACACCAGCAAACCATGTTGCAGAAGCTTCATCAAGTTGTCATAACTTCACTCCCATTTCCTTTCCCATCAGTGCTAATTAACAGGGTGACCAGAGAAGCAGAAGCTTTCTATCAATCAGCCTGTGCCATGTGGCAGAGCACAGAAGACCTCAGGAGATCAAGCGGTCAATTTCTCAAAATGGGAGAAGAAGGAAAGTAGCTCTGCTGAGTTTGTTTTTCCTTGCACTTGTTTTATACCTGATTTTTCTTTACCTGACCCCTTCCCAGTACTTTCACCCAGAAACATACCAAGTCAGGTCCCGTGTGCTCTCCAACAAGCAGAGCCTGCTCGAAAACAAGCTGCCTGTCTTCCAGCTGTTCTCCAGGGCTGTGGATCACAAATTCACCAGCACCTTTCAGAAACAAAACCACCAGTACAGGTGCCCCTGTGTTATTTCTTCAGATGCTGTGGTTGACTTGGCTAACTGATCCTGAAAGACTTAAGTCCCTAGGCACCACTGGCCTCCACAAAGCCCTCACATAATACTGCTAACACCTAAAGTCCTTCCTCAGCATCTCGGTGTCGGTTAGGAGACCTGTACACCATCACCAGTGCCCTGGCAGGGCTGATGGTATAGACCGACTCCAGCCATCACAGGAATACAAGGTGGATATTCTCCTTGCCCATCTACCCCAGTTACCATGGTCAGAGCTCTGGACTCTGACACCATCCAGAAGGGAGGAGTGATGGTAATGGGAAGACCCATCCCTACTGTCCTTTATCCTGGCTTGATGTGGGATGAGCTCATCAGTCAGCTCCTGTGATCTGCTTTTAACCACTGGATGATATTTAAAGTCAAAGAATAATATTTAGGCTTTATTAGCTTGATTCTCTGCTACTGAGGAACAATTGAGCTCCAGATGTGCTGCTACAGGATCACAGTGGTAATGGACTTTTATTACCTTGCCTCCAAATCCTTTGGGATAATCCAGTTACAGATGTCAAAAAGCCCTCTGCTCTAGGCTTTCTGTCTGTGTTTTTCCATCTAAGCTGGATTTACCGCAGCTGGTTCAGAAAGACGTAGCTGGAGCAGTTCTGCTTGGAAAGCAGGCGGTGAGGCTCCATTCCTTGTTGTGTGTCAGAGGGTAGCTCAAAGTCTACACCTGAGGGTCAGCACTAATACGGTTGCATCTCCTGCTTATGCCCGGTTCCTAATAAGCCTTGTACCTCCAGCTGCAGTCTTTCCTCAGACCCACTGCGAGGATGACATCATTTTGCATAAAAAACCAAGAATGGCCTTAGCAGCCATTAGTGCTGGTCTTAGTGCTTGGAAGTCATGAGATATGCTGGGCAAAAGAGTTGTTCGGGGTTTTTCTGCTGTAATCACTATGGGGAAGGTCAACGGATTTTTCAAGTTTTTTTTCCCAAGAACTTCGTAATTGATCTTGGCCTGATCTTGCCCCATATCCTGTCTCTAACAGTAGCTCATAGCAGATGCCCTGGCATATGACTAAGAACAGCAAGC
Organism: Ibycter americanus; assembly: GCA_035590275.1. NCBI lineage: Eukaryota > Metazoa > Chordata > Aves > Falconiformes > Falconidae > Ibycter > Ibycter americanus. The sequence continues at coordinate 8,276,152 of JAVJGI010000014.1, read as the reverse complement.
ATGCAATCCTTGGCATAACCCCCAGCTTCTAGTAGTGCAAGATTCAGGGATTTCCTGCTATCTTTGAGCTTCAAGGGTCACTTTCATTGCGTTAGCACTCACTGAATCCACAGCAGGCTCTGTGCCTCAGAGTGTGGTAGCTGTGTTTATGTTGGCAGAAACCTAGTGAGACTCCTGCCCGAAATCGTCTGCAGCCTAAGACAGATGGTGAGGCAGGCAGCAGGTCCTGTTGGGTTCATGATGCAGCCCCCTGGCACGGGATTTCTAAACCCAGGACCCAGAGTTTCAGATTTTGTATTGACTACAATACAAAAGGCTACACATTTTTGCAAAGCTCCCATGTTTTGGCTCAAAACACACATTCTAGCATAAAAGGAATTGCATTTTTGTCTCAGTCGTGATGGCCGTCATAACTGCTACATCTGCTGTTACCAGTCGTGACCTCTAATGTGGATCCTTGGGTTTGACTTTCAACGTGCTGGCAATCAATGAACGTTACTCACTACATTGCCATTTCAAAACAAAGTAAGATATGATCATGTTTTCTAACTTACCTCTTCATCTCTCCTTTTAACACTAACACTATTAGAACTATTTAATGAGTGGTGTAAATAGTACTATTAAATCACATCATGGTACTGGGTGAGGGTTTGAAGGTTTTTTTCAGTGGGTTCAGAACCAGGTCAACTTTTAATTTACCAAAATTTTAGTTTTCACTGTCAGTTTTTTAAGGGAAAAACTTGCCGCTTTCTTAGCTATGTGGAAGTCTTAAAAATGAAAGGCTTTTTCTGATGTTAAGTATAACATCTGTTTCCAGCCTGTAAGCACACAAACTTTGTAAGCTCTCCCTGTAAACAGTAGTGCACTTGCCTGGGCCCATGCCTCCAAGTAGTAAACTTGTCTTTCTATTTTCTCTCTGCCTATCTGGGTTTCCTCTTCTTGGCCAGAAACACATACAAATATGCAAACACTGCAATCCTGACATGAGATCTCCGAGACATGAATGACAGTAGAAAAGCTTTAGCCTTCTGGGACACTTATGCTTTTGTGTAACTGCCTTTTGCAAAGAGCCCAACAACCACACCAGAGCTGCCGCTTGGGCTATCAGCACACTCAGAGGTGGGAAAGAACTGGATCTCCAACAGCAAGAATGAGTCTGGGCCTTGCATCCTTCTTCTGTAGGATGAACAAAGGTACTTTTTTCCCTCTAAGCCTCTTCTTAGCTTGGCACCAGTGTTTGCTTGTTTAGGATTGCTGGTTCTGTCTCTACTTCTAACGTGAATGAAATCATATCTTGTTCTGTGCCTTGAGTCAACCTTGGTGTCAGATGAGACAACAGTAGTTTTCTTCCACTCTTGTTTGTGAAAACTCAGTTTGCAAAGACCTTATGGGGACGACTTGCCTTTTCTTTCTCTGAATCGTAGAATCATAGAATGGTTGGGGTTGGAACAGACCTTAAAGGTCATCTACTACCACTAGACCAGGTTGCTCAAAGCCTCATCCAACCTGGCCTTGAGCACTGCCAGGGATGGGGCACCCACAGCTGCTCTGGGCAAGTGCCTTGCCACCCTCACAGTAAAGAATTTCTTCCTAATATCTAACCTCAGTCTCCCCTCTTTCAGTTTAAAGCTGTTCCCCTTTGTCCTATCACTACACGTCCTTGTAAAAAGTCCCTCTCCAGCGTCCTTGTCGGCCCCTTTAGGCACTGGCAGCTGCTATAAGGTCTCCCCGGAGCCTTCTCTTCTCCAGGCTGAACAACCCCAACTCTCCCAGCCTGTCTCCATAGGAGAGGGGCTCCAGCCTCTGATCATCTTCGTGGCCTCCTCTGGACTCGCTCCAACAGGTCCATGTCCTTCTTATGTTGGGGGCCCCAGAGCTGGATGCAGCACTGCAGGGACGGTCTCATGAGAGCGGAGTGGAGGGGGAAAATCACCTCCCTCGACCTGCTGGCCACGCTGCTTTTGGTGCAGCCCAGGATTTGGTTGGCTTTCTGGGCTCCAAGCACGTATTGCTGGGTCATATTCAGTACCCCCAAATCCTTCTCCACAGGGCTGCTCTCAGCTGGCCTCTTGAGGATGTGCCTGACCAAACTGACCCCTAAATGTGGCCAGGGATCATATGGCAGAGTACTGCTGGGCTGATCAGAAGCCTGCCAAGGATCATGCTAACAATTTTACAGTAAGAATAGCCTTGGGACACTGGCCAGACTCAGGTGCTGGTGGTGCTTAACTTGCTAGAGTGGACTTTGTTTTTCCAATCCTAAATGCTCATCACTTGCCAAGCATGATTTTTTTATGATGGTGGGCTCCTTTACAGAAAATTTCATTTTTCTTGGAAATCAGAACTTTGTTTGCTGGTGTATCAAGCAGCAGTAGGAAGATCTCAAGGACAAGGGCAAGGACAATTTGGTTGTTCTCTGCCTGGTTTTATCTAAGACTACAAGTAAGAGTTGCAGTGCATCAAAGCAGATTCTTTACATCATGAATGACTGAAAGCAGTGCTATAAAATACTAAATTCAGACAAGGATTGGAACCTCCTTCTTGTGATTATTTCCATAAAGGAACTGGACCTTCTTGCAAATACTTTTTCACGCATGTAGGAATGTTTAATGCTCTCTGCTCACAGTAAAAAAAAATGCCCTTTTGATACTGGTCAGCAAAGGCACTGCACAGGTCCCCAGGCCACCCTTGAAGTTCTGACTTGTGCGGTTTTGACTAGATGCTTCTCAAATGGTGACTGCTGCCTCATGAATATTTTCCTCTCTGGCCTGATGGCTTATAATGAGGCTGGGTGAACTCAGAGAGGTACATACAAATACGGATGAAAGAACAAAAGCTGCATAATGAAATTGTTCAGGCAATTGAGAAATCTTTTGAATAAAGAAGCTGATAGCGTTGTCATCAGGAAAACATCTGCCTCCCTCTTCTGGGATTCACACTCTTTTATTCCACAATTTGAGCTCATCCAAGAGAGATGTGTGTCATGCTCTACAGGGGATACAGACTTTACTAACAACATCTCTCCTGTCAGTAGAGCCCAGAGATTCCAGGTAGCTCTCGGCTGACAGTAACAGTACTGGAACAACAGTACCGTGATAAACACAGCTTGAATCCTATGCTTGTTTGTTTTCCAGGAAATTGAATAATTTCTTAATATGGGTGGTCATTTTTACAACAGACTTGTAATATTGTATGTGTTTAGCTTTTAGAGTCATCCTTCCTTAGGGTGACAGTCTTACACTAGTATTTTGATCGATAGTATATTATTTCATTAAAAACAGTGTTTGTGCAAAATTTGCTAGACCAGGTCTGGAGGCTGGACCAAATTGAGTGTACGGGATCATTGCATAAAGCATCTCCCAGTGAGGCTGTTTTTACAGGAAGGTTTTTGCAAGGTATGGGAAAGACAGAATTTGGGTTAGCGTTATTTATGGCACAAAACCACAAAATATGCAAACGAATGAGACGGCAATATAATCTTTACCGTGAAAGACTAGTGATTTTTTTGATGAGGAAGAACTGAGAAAGTGCATCTTTTTGTTTCCAATACTATAAAATGGCTGAAGTAATTCCAGAGATGGTGGAGAACTGGGTCTCCAGCGCGGGCCCCCCCGCGGGGCGCAGCCCCTCAGGCCCAGCCGGCTCCAGCCCCCCCGCCCCCGGGGGCACCG
>JAVJGI010000014.1:8253884-8271999 GCA_035590275.1 Ibycter americanus | reverse complement strand
GCCCGCAGCTGCCGGCACCGGCCGCCCCCGCCCCCCGCCAGCGCCGGGGCACGCGAACCCCACACAGCACCTCTGTAAGAGGCACAGAAATGAGCTGTCCGAGCATCCTTTTCCACAGACTGAAAATGTAACTCATGCGAAGGGGAAATCTCCAGTTCCACAAGGAGATACAGGACTGCAGAGATGCAAAGAAATGCACAGTTTGGTGCGCCCAAGAGGAACAGGAACAGCTTTGGATCCAAAATCAGAAGGTCAAAATAAAAAACCTTCCTTTTTTGACAGGAGGAGAAAGAACTGGGGAATGGAAGAAACCAAACTGGAGATTGGCACTTGCTGTGTTTCAACGTACTTCATCAGTCTGAAACCCTGATACATTTGACCTTTCCTTTTAGATAAAGGCAATTAGATCCTGGGTGTTTAACTATTAATGCCCCAGATGGCAAGAAGGTGTACTGTGTCCAGCTCTGGGGCCCCCACCAGGAGAAGGACATGGACCTGCTGGAGCGAGTCCCGAGGAGGCCACAAAGATGCTCAGAGGCTGGGGCACCTCTCCTATGAAGACAGGCTGGGAGAGTTGGGGTTGTTCAGCCTGGAGAAGAGAAGGCTCCGGGGAGACCTTATAGCAGCTGCCAGTGCCTAAAGGGGCCGACAAGGAAGCTGGAGAGGGATTTCTTACAAGGGTCTGTAGTGACAGGTCAAGGGGGAATGGCTTTATGCTGAAAGAGGGTGGGTTTAGGTTAGATATTAGGAAGAAATTCTTTACTGTGAGGGTGGTGAGACACTGGCACATGCTGCCCAGAGCAGCTGTGGGTGCCCCATCCCTGGCAGTGCTCAAGGCCAGGCTGGACGGGGCTCTGAGCAACCTGGTCTAGTGGAAGGTCCCTGCCCATGGCAGGGGGCTGGGACTAGGTGATCTTTAAGGTCCCTTCCAACCCGAACCATTCTATGGTTCTGTGATTCTATGGTAGGTTGAATGCCCTAGAGACATGAGTCATTGACAGTCAGCATGAGATTACTGGAGGGAGTGACCCTTAGCTGCTTATGCCTTTCCTGGACTGGAAACTATGCAGTCCTGATGTGACCTGCTGGTTTTGGCTTCAAACTCTCCTTCAGGGTCCAAGCTGAAAGTTAGGAGATGAGTCACAGGGATCAGTTGAAGCATGGGGGAATCTATGAGAATTGGCAACAAGCCAAGCAGACTGACCTCAGCATCCTCTTCCTACCGCAGCAGTGTGCAAGAGCTCTCTGCAGGGCCACCCTCAAATCTAGCTACAAATTTAAGAATTTTTAAATTTCTTGGAGGGGATCTTCAGAAATCCCTATTCAAATACTCTTTACAATCACTTTTTGTATTAAAAGGCATCCTGCACTTACAGACAGCAAGTGTGGGTGTACCAAGTGGGACTGCATTCGTATCAGATGTCACAAGTTAAACAGAGCAAAATTTCTTATCTGGTTAGACAAAAGCATACCTCACTAAAAATTATTCCTCCAAAAAGAAGTCATTAATTTTAGTTTCTTAATGGGAACCGCAATGTTTCCAATGAAGCACAACAATTTTGCAAAATCAGTTTTGTCAAAATCCAGTCTTCATTTTAAAAACATTACAGTGTGGGGGGAGACTGGCCAGTATAATTAATTTCATCCTCAAGTATTTCCATGTATGCTGATAGGGGACCACTGTGGATACCATACAGAAGGGATGGAGCAGGGCAATTTCTGTAGAGAAGTTCAGCAAAGAAATTACAGGCTTTGAAGGACAGCAAAGCATTGCAGTTGAAAGGGTGATAGGCCAGTGACCTAGGGTGCATGACATATATTTAAGATCTTCCTAACCAGCTGTGATAATTAGATAACATTAGATTATCTCTCCTAATTTAGGTGTCTAAAATTAGACATCTGAATTTACGTTGGTCATCTTAGTATGCCTTCACAGAGACTGTGGAGAAAGAGGCATTTCCAGAGATGTTATCTGCTTCCATTTTCCACTTAGACTAGTTCAGAGAAGTTGCTGTTGGACGTGCCCCTTTCTCTCCATTGTCAGAGAGGGCATTACACAGCCAGCTTTTAGATACGCAAAGATAGTGGAAGAAATCCCATTTTGCACTGCATTTTGCTGGCTGAATTCCAGTACCAGCAGCAGCTCTCTGGCTGCCCTTTCCCTTTGCAGTAACAAGTATTCTCCACCTTCTCACGTGAGCTGGATGTTTGGGTTCTTTTAGCGTTGTTGCATATTAAACCACTTCTATGCTCCAGTCCCAAGTTGGCTACATTTTACTTTTGGATACCACCCAAATGCTCTTTGTAAAGCGTTCTGAATTCCTTTGGGATGAAACAGGTTACTCAACCTGTGAGTTACTGTGCTGTGGAGGAAGGACAGTAGAACTGACTCATCATGTTGATACTCACAAAGATGTTACTGCAGATGGCCCCAGCAGCTGTTTCGTTCATACTCCTTGCTAAGTTTACCCTTAGACTGCTCAGGTCATCCTAGAAGGAGCATTGCACACAGCCACCAAAGTACCATTAGGAAAGAGCAGTAAGCATGAAGGGGTGGATTTCTAAGATGGCTCAGTAAGTCAGCTGCCTAATTTGTGTTTAATTTCAATGACTTTGAGCAGCACAAGTTCTTTAAAGTCCTCTCAAAACCCCAATACAGTAAGTAGCCCCTGAGGACTAGGTTCATCATCCTGAGATTCCCATCTTTAACTGTGAACCTGAAATATTTGGTTCTTTCATTTAAAGCATCTGGTCTTAGGGTCCTGCCGTGACCAGTTTGTGGCCTTTATTAATTAAGACTTTGGTTCTCACATTATGCAAAGGCACATATAAGCTCAGAAATGTGGTTTATACTTTTAAAAGCTCAGTGGACATATTGCAGAGAAGAAGAAAACAATCTTCAATAAAATAGGTCAGTGAAAAGAGTTTGCATTCCGGCACTGTCCTGTCATACTCAGGGACAGGAAGAGAAATGAGGTCTTTATGGGGCACCATGCTTTCCTTGCCCTCTGTTCATAAAAAATGATCAAAGGCAAAAATAGATAGATGTGACTGTGCACTCTCATGCTGCAGACCACGAATGTGAAGTGAAGAAAGAATTCTGTGCTCAAAAGAGAGGAAAAAAAAAATGTTCAGGTTAATACTCTTGCAAATTTGAGTCTATAGCCAGGGAAACCCACCCACCTACCCTTATGCTCTTTGAAGAGCTGGTCACACATACATTAGTGCTGGCTGAGATCACTGATTTCATTAAGCAGGTCAGTAATGTTACTTCCTTGGTGATACAAATAAATAATAAGACTGGTGTTAGAGAAATAGTTTCTATAGCAGCTGAAGTTGCTTAAAGATTTAGTAATTCTTTGCTGTGAGATGTTAGCAGATGATCTGGATGGTGTGTCATCTCCTTCTTAGCCATCTGTTCCTCACACATTCAAAAGATGGATAATAGAATTGTCTATTAGAAAACTGATATTCACAGGCACTTTTTGTAGTTTATTTGCACAGATTCCTTGGATATCCACAGTGTTTGTTTTGACTTCCAGGACTTTACAGAGAAAAAGGGACTTGGGATTCTTAATCTATTGCTTTTCAGAGTGTTGCTCAGCATTTCAGAAGAAATTTTGGTACTGGATCTCTGCTTCATAGCTGCCAGAATCTGCAGTGGGGAGGCTTAAAGTGCATAAGCAGTCTGTCCCTCAAATACTCAGTGTAACCTGCAGTTAGCAGCACACTGGGGGCAAATTAAGAGCGTCTTATAAAAAGAAACACAAAATTTCAATAGACACCAGTTTGCTGTTGTGCCATGTAACGTGGCCTGTCATATAGGGTGCAGGAAAGAATCTGTCCTGTTCAAAGTCACAAAACCAATGGGGGCAGTTGTTCAGTCCCTCTTTTAGGGCTTTTTTTTCCCCTTGAATTATGGCAAGCTGGAATTTCCCCACCTAAGCATCCAGATTCTGCTGAATGTCAAGGCCTGTTGGTCCCCTGGAAAATCCATGCCTAAACCTCCCTACCCAGGGTGAGAGTTGTGCAGTTACAACAGGGATGTTGCACAGGGCTCTTTTGTTGCTCCTTTGAGCATAATAAACAAGAAGTTGCTGCCTTTCTGGCCAGTATGACCAGTCATGCTTGCATGTGTCTACCTAGAGAGTGCTTAGTGGACTGTGACATTGCAGAGTGGGGAGTAAGTATACTTTATAAAGTAGGAGCTATCAGATGGCACACAATAAATACAGACTAATGTTGAAAGCAGTTTTTAACCCCTCTGCACTGTGTTCTCTTTCAGGAGAGATGGGGGGTGCACATACGTTGGGGACTGGGCATGGCAGTCCATTTCTGATGGTACCCAGGTAGTAGAAAGGTACCCAGACTGCATATGAGATAAATTGAAGGTGCCCTCAGTCATTGGATTCCACATTAGCTGGGAAGAAAGCCACCTGCCATGGCATGTCCTCCCTTGCAGGTGTGCCACATCCATTCCCAACATCACCAAAGGAGAAGCTGAAGAGAGCTGGAAGGTGCCCAGGAGAAGGGAGGCAGCACCGTGTTCTGGCACGGAGCTGTGCCGTATGCAGTCAGTGATCTCTGCATACATGGCTCTCTAAGGTGGACATGCCCCATTCTGTTGCTCTTTGGTGATAGGAGCGGTGGACACTTCCCTCTGGGGATGACACTGCATTGCAGACCCCATAGAAAAATTTCCACAGCTTCTGTGACCCTGATTCAACAAAGACTCCAAGCACCTAAATTTTCATTGAAAAATTTGCAAATATTAAGCTTAGTAGGATATTGGGAGACAACTGGAGTAGAGTTGAATCTGAGATTTTTGTATCTAAGAGAGTCATACACAGCTCTAAAATCATTCATAGAATTATAGAATAGTTTGGGTTGGAAGGGACCTTTAGAGGTCCCCTCGTCCACCCCCCCTGCAATGAGCAGGGACATCTTCAACTAGATGAGGTTGCTCAGAGCCCCGTCCAGCCTGACCTTGAATGTTCCCAGGGATGGGGCATCTACCACCTCTTGGGCAACCTGTGCCAGTGTTTCCCCACCCTCAATGTAAAAAATTTCTTCCTTCTGGCTAGTCTGAATCCACCCTCTTTTAGTTTAAAACCATTCCCCTTTGTCCTGTAGCTACAGGCCCTGCTGAGAGGTCTGTCCTTGTTGTCCTTTTCTAAAAGCAAGCACAGAGAATGTGAAGCAAGTGTAAGAGCCAACCCTTCTCCCTTTTTGAGACCAGAAGGTTTATGAAGCAAGAGTTTCTCATGATGAACAAATAAAGGAGCACAATGCATGTGCTTATCATTGTCTCCTTGCTGACAGACATACCTGAAATGAAAAAAAAAAAATAATAATTAAAAATTCAAGGCCCTTTCAGGAGAGCCTGATACTCTGCACTGCGAGTGCCATGAAAAGAGTTTTTCATGACAGGAGCCACGGTTCTCAAATACAGCATGTTTTATCCAGTATCAATTTCTAGTCTAAAGCAGAGGTGTTCCCTACCTGAGATTTCAGTGGCAAAGGAGGAAAGTCTGAATGGGAGGTATGTAAGGTGATGCTGCCCTTGCACTGCTCACAGTCCCAGAGAGGCTCAGGTCTCTAACACAGTGCAGCTATTCAGAGCCCTTTCACCTGCCTGCAACCCAGAGGTTGCTAATACTTTCATTACTCATTCCCTGAGCTTCTCCCACTGCCCTATCACATTTATGTGAGAGAAAAGTGTACTTACGGCTCTTTTAGACTTTATTCACAAAGCTGTAATGCAGTCTAGAGCCATACAAAGTGCTGAAAGTGTGTAGATATGGAGTAGACTGAATATTACCCAGTTTTTAGAAACTGCACACTTGCCCTGATATTACTGGACAATTATGGAAAGTTTGCAATTATTTCCTGCCTTTTTGCTCTATGGGTCACTAGCTGTCATTGTGTGCTGGTTTCCTGCAAAGCAACTCAGTGGAGAGAAACATTTCCAAAGCACAAAAATGTGGCTATGAAATCACACCATGAAGCCCTCGGTCCATGGGATCCTACAAGCAGGTTTTTTCTCATCTCTTGGTCACCTACAGTTGAAGTGGGCACTTGGTTGTGTCCCTTTAACTGATGTTTCCTTTGCAGTCAGATTTGATGTATTGCAACGTGGCAGCTGCAATGTCCATTGCAAAAGAGCATCTCCTTCACATATGTGTATAATACATACTAGGAAGCCCCTTGAATTATGAATACCATTTATTCTTGGTGACTCCACATTTCTGAGTGTATGGACCTTGGGAAGCGTGTGATCCTGTTTGCTGTTACTGTGATGCATTTCTCTTGCGATACTTTTCTCTCTGCACTAGAGTCTCTAGCTATGTTGTCCTGGTAAAAGGTGTATCTCTCATCCTACTCTGTGAGAATGTTTTTATCCATTTTTAATTACCCTTTAACTTGCAGGTATGGCATGAATTGTCTGATCCAGTTTGAAGACTTTGCCAATGCTAACGCTTTTCGTCTCCTCAATAAATACCGCAACAGATACTGTACATTCAATGATGATATTCAGGGTAAGTACTGTTAGGAAAATGCAGATTTAACCTTCAGCTTGTCATGAGGAAAGGTGATTAAGATCACAAGACTGTTTATTATACAATACTCAGATGTGTGATAAAGTTTAGAGTTTACACATAAGCATTTAAAAATAAAAACAAGCACAGCCGTCTAAGTTGACAAGTGAGTCTCCATTGATTTTAGGAATTTAGCTGTTCACTGCAGAAATGTTGTTCAAGGGAGAAAATGGATCATGTGCTTTAGATTAAGGTAATTTAGAGAGTTCCATTAATTTTCTATAATTTAGCTAAAACAATGGTGACGATTTAACAGTTATGCAAGGCTTTCAGTTTCCATGAGCCAGGTGGTCAGCAGCTGATCCTGGCATTGTCCCTCTATTGTTATCCTCATTATTAAATACACAAACCAAAAGGTAAACCAGCTTCTTTCCTCTCCGTGGATGCTCACTCCATGGTAATCTGAGAACAGGTATGTTCTCCCCTACAGTGGCTAACATAACTTCCAGCACCAAAGAGAAATGACAGCAGCAAAGCTGGGGTTATAACCACCACGCCTCCCAGGCCCTGTGAGGCTCAGCAGTCAACAGAATTGCTCAAATTTGCAGAGGGATGCAAGCTGCATATTGGTGGCACCCTGGTCTGGTACTGGCTTTGCTTTAAACCATTGGAAGGGCTGTTTGCCCGTCCAACAGGGACAGGATCTTCCCAAGTGATTACAAATAACCAGTTCTCCTCCTGTGAGTCCCTTCATCTTTTCTTCTTTATTCTAGTCCTGCTTGCAACACGCAGACATTTCCAAGGTTTGTTGATTTAATTATTTGCAGTCGGTTGGGCTTATCCTCACGTGTACTTGAAAGAGACTGGTAGAAATGCCAGTGTCATTTTTCACACAGTGATGGCTCGTTTGTGAGCAGACTTCCCAGCACTATTTCTGCATCTTCTACCCATCTAGCAATATTTTCAGTGTGTGTAACAGCTTGTTCATATCTGTCATGACACAGGAAGGAGTAAGACCCTGGCTTGTGGAAATACGGTTGGTGTAATGAGATGCATGGTCCTGCTCAAAGGCACTTTCATGAAGAGGGTTTAGAAGCAGAGGAGCTTAAGGCATTTCAGAAAAGGTGAGATAGAAATGCCTGTACAAGAAGATTCATTAGGTGTTCTTGCCACCCAGAAAAACTTCCAGTGGAGAGAGAAGCACAGAAAAAGAGAACACAGAAGACACATTTTTAATTAAGTCTTGAATGGAGGAACCAAGAACTCAAAAGTTTTCTGGAGATGGGCAGATGAAGCCCGCAATAAGAATCTGATGATGTAAAGGTTTATTTCAGATTAGTTGCTCTCTCTGCTAGCGGAAGGGGACTCAGCAGTCAGAAGGAAAAGAGGCCAGGTGATGTGGCAGATATATGGGCCTCAATGTAGATTTTCTTGGGGGAACCAACATGAATTGGAAAGGTTTCTTGGTGAATTGGAATAGTTTCTTCAATTGACAGAAAAAAAAGACGATATTAAAGAAAAGCTGAAGATTCTGAGTGGGAAGCAGGAGACTGTATTTTTTATAGTTTCTTTTTGGCCATAGGTCATAGCTGAATGCCTCAGATGGTTCCTGGAAATGACCCCCCCAGAGGGGCAAACCACATTCAGGATGATGCTGTAAAGCAGCATTGCCATGAAATGGACCTTGTCTGCTTCTCCCCATTTAGGTGCATGTCACGGTGCATGGGAGATGTCAAGTCCCCTGAAAATTCTCTGGAGTCCCACCTGTTAAAACAGTAGGATTTTACCTCTTACTAGTAAAACTCCCTTATATTCTCAAATGAAGCATCTAGCTGGGACTGGTTTCACAGTCATAGGTAAGGAAAGAAAGATCTTTTGGACAGACAAGTGATGAATCAAGGGAAGAAAGGCACTGTTTCAGGCTTTTTTATGTAGCAGTCAGAAAGAATAGGGGATTCCAAGGTGGAGTTGTAGTCAGGAATGAGTTTTGAGGAACTATGGGAAGCTGAAGTAACTTGGATCTGCACAGTTAACTCTGTCTTGGAGTAAGGTCAGAGATTAATGGAGCTGAAGCTGGGATGAGTAGTCTGATTTGCCCACCCTAATATACCCCTCTGTATCCCCAGATGATGTGAGAAAGGTAGGAAGTGCCATTTTCTCACTTACACCCTCCTGTTCTTTGGTTTTGCCTCAGGCTCTCTCTTTTCTAATACTCCAGTGTTTCATGACTCCCCTACTTAAAAAAGTGGGAGAGTTCAATGCAAATTGTGTTTTAAATGATTAGTGAGAATCATACAAGGCCTTGTTTAAGCAGGCCTGATTAGTTTTCCTCAAGTCAAGCAGGCATAGACCTCCTGAAGCCTGAATTATGCCAACTTTTGAGCTGGCATTGTTTTAAGTATACTGATTTAAAAACACATCTTAGGCACAAACAGTGCAAGTTAGATCAGGCCTGAGATATACTAATTTAAACTCATTGCCCACTGGTTAGTGGGACTCTGAGTGCAATGTGCCTTCACACACACACACAGATGAGATGGGGGATGAGCATATAAATTGCTCTGCTTAATCTGCCTTAGGCATCCCTGGTGCTACCCCAGTGCCCACACAAACAGAAAGCAGTTTAAATTGTTAACACCTACTTTTTTTTTGTGACACAAATTACTGTATTGCCAAATCTGCCCTAACCCCGCAGAATTAAAGTGACTCAGACCCCTTCCAGTTTGAGCCAGCCTGCTGAAGCTGAGTGGGACTCCTGCCAGGTACCACAAACCCGGACGAGGTGATTGCTCTTATTCTGAAAGCCATTAGCTAGCCTGGGAGCTAGCGGGAGCTGGCTCGCAGTGCCCGCGTGGGAGCTCCCCATTAAGGGAGTGCTTCGCCTTCCTCTATGGGGGTGATGACATCAGTCCTTTCCCAGCTCTGTCTGGGTTCATGCAAGGGGCAACAGCTTCAGTTGCAGCTCTACAGGAGAAAATTGATTGTCACTTCTTCTTTCTTTCCAGTAAAGTACCAGGGCAGGCGGTGAAGCACATATGAAATTGGAGGGACGTGAGAATGCTTTAGATTCTGCTCCTTCTCTTCCTACTGTAACTTTGCTCCACTTTATTGTGCACAGTGATAAACAGAAAGTAGATGACTGAAAAGTCTTACAAAGGTGTCAAGTCTTCTGAACTCCTGGGACAAGTATCTCTGGCTTCCTGCTTCATACAAGAAAGTATATAAAATCATTGAAGAGGTTAGTTTGGAAGGGACCTCTGGACATCACCCAGCCCTCACTCAAATAAAAGGTGATTTCAAACTTAGATCCAGCTTTGACATTAGATCAGATTTCCTCAGAGCCTTGTCCAGCCAAATAATTTTCAATATCTGCAAGGATGGATATTCACAATCTTTTTGTACTATCTGTTCCAAAGTTTTGTCATCTTGCTTGTGCATTTCGCCCCCTAATATCGAATTGGAATTTCCCTAGATGCAACTTATGTTCATTGCCCCTCATCCGTGCACCTCTGAGAAGAACCCAGCTTCTTTACAAACAGTAAGTAATTGTAGACAGAAATTCATTACCCTCTTGGTCTTCTCCAGCCTATCCAAACCCAGGTCCCTCAGTCCTCTTTGTACACCCTTGTCATATTTACAGCCCTCCTCTGGACTTGCTCCAGTTTGTCAATAAATTCCTGGTGCTGAGAGCCCCGAACTGGAGATGCTAGTCTAGAGATGACCTCAAAAGTTCTGCAATAGAAAGAAATTATCACTTTCCGTGACCTGCTGCCTAGAGTTCTGTTGATGCGGTCTAGCAGGCTGTTGGCCTTCTATGCCACAAGGGCTCATTGCACCTCATCTTCAGCTTGTTGTCCACCATTACCCCCAAGTGTTCTTCCACAAAGCTGCAGGACTTTGCATTTGCCTTTGCTGGCCTTCATGAGGTTTCCCTGAACCCATTTCCCCAGCCTGCCGAGTTCCCTGTGAATGACAGTCATACCCACCAGAGTATCAGTCACTATCCCTAACTTGTAGTCATCCCTGAACTTCCTGGGGGTGCATTCTGTCATACCATCCAGATTGTTGATAGAACTTACATAGCATTGGCCTCTTTGTACCGCTTTGTACCACTGACCACAAGCCTTTGAGCCTAGCAGCTGAGCCACTTTCTCACCCACTTGATAGTCCACTTGTTCAGTCTGCATCTCTCCAGTTTGACTACAGGGATGCTTTGGGATATTATTTCAAAGGCCTTATGCCGGTCAAGGAAAGCAACATCTGCTGCCCTGTCCTTGTCCACATAGCCAGTTGTCTCATTGTAGAAGGCAGCTGAGTTGGTCAGGCCTGACTTGCCTTGAGAGATCCATACTGTTCTCAGTCACCTTCATGTTCCTAGAAACATCTTCCAGAAGACTTGCTTTGTAATGCCCAGATACTGAGGTTAGGCTTACTGAGCTAAAAATCCCTGGATCCTTCTGGCCCTTCTTGAAGATGGGTGTGACACTTGTCTTTTCTGGGAGTTAGGAATCCCCCCAATTACCAAAACCTTTCAAAGAATGACTTCGTAATGCCATTGGGCACGTACCTCAACATCCTTAGATGCATCTCATCAGGTCTCATGGATGGGTTGAATAATCCCTGCTAAAAAAAGGCAGGAGTCCACAGAAACCCAGTAAATTTGCATACCTAAGGTTCTCAGCATGGGACTAGGGCTCTGTGTGCATGTGCTTCCCTGTCTTTGTGGCAAAAAGCCAGTCTAATTCCAGCACAGCCTTCAAAGATGTGCACTGAGTAACCAAAGAATTAGCAGGGGTTTATGTCTGGGCTAAGCAAAAGTGGGATCAGGTGCATCAACCTGTGATTGGAATTGGTTGACTTGGCTTGCTGAGCTGAAATCTTTATGCTGCAACAGAGATCCTTCGGTGTCGTGGTTCAGTTATCTGATCAGACATAACGAAAACATTATTCACTATGAGAGTGGGCGAACACCGGGACAAGTTGTGCAGAAAAGCTTTGGGACTTTTATCCTTCAAGAAGGCCAAGCAATCCACTCTAATTTTGAAGCTAGCCCCACTTTAAACAGATACTAGACTAGATGACCTCCAGGCATCTCTTCCAAGCTTATTTTTACTATGAAAAGTTTGTTCTCCTGATTGATCAGTGTGTTACCCTCCCATATTCACATATCAAATGAATTCTTCAGGTGTAGATTGCTTACTCAGTACTGACCAGCAGAAGTTGTTCTGCAAGTTCAGTCAGAGTTGCAGAAAAATGAAGAAAGCTCTAACATGTTACTTAATTGTATCTAATCACGTCATTCAAGCGCCTTTCACACATATGAGCAGGGCAGAGAGAATAGTGCACAGAAGCGTAAAGCTTACTGTCTCCTGGCTCTGGGCATCTGTAACAGTCTTTTAAAACTAGACCTGATATAAAGTATGACATTGATAGCTTCTCAAACCACCAGTCTGAGTGTTCAGATATATCTGTATCCAGTTTGAGACACTGTAAACAGACGGGATTTGTAAAATCCTGAATACCTACAACACGTAAATGAGACTGCTTCAAGGCACTTCAAGATGGGAAACCCCAAATCACTGGCTACATTAAAAACCTTTTGTATTTCCATAGTCCCTCCACAACTAAAGTAGTCTACAGGCAATGCACGGGGTCATCGCTTTCTCAAAACCTCTCTGAGTCTTTTTCCAACATTAGAGCAATGAGTCCCTTTTGTTGTCGGGTGTGTGACTGCTGAGGAGCCTCAAAATATCTCGTGACCCACCAGCCGCCTTTTCCTATTATCCTAGCAGATAACCTTTCTGTAACCTTTCCAGGACACTTCGGGAAGCAGTGTCTCAGCCTGGAGGAACACTGCTCCCAGACCTCAGCTGCGGTTGGGAACACGCCAACTCCAGCGCCGCAAATCTGAGCAGCTTCAAACGTTTGCGCAAGTTAGAAATCAATCATGTGCAAACGTGGCCTATTTTGCAGGCATGTTTCCATGTGCTGTGAGAAGCAGGCGAAGCTAGTTTTTTGGCTCGGTGTTAACTAATTTCAACAGATTAAAATGGTACAGTATCTTACTTTGTTGTTTCAGCTGGCGTGGAAAATGCATCGGTAATTATCACAGGAAACTAAGGAGGGGGGAAGCACAATAGGAAGGGAGCGCTGGATGATATGGTGCTGCAGAACAAAGCAGGCTATGTCCTGCCAGGCAGCTCCTGAGCAGCACGCTTTCCCGGTGGGGATTTACCCGGCCTGAAGATGGATGTGGGGATGTTCTCAGTCCAGTAGGGGTTCACCATTACAAGGCTCTGGGACCTGCTGTGCCCTGCAGCAGAGGAGGCTCCTGCATTTTCCCTTGATGCTACTACCTTAACTATTTAAGGGCCAGCCAGCTCCTAGGCTTGTCTGTAAATCACACATTGACTGCTAAACAAGCCCGGTCAGAACAGTATGGATTCCTGGGTGTAGATGGGCCTCAGTTTCTTGGGCTTAGTGGTGCAGAGCTCTAAAGATCCGTCCCGTGTCTTCTTTCATTTGGGGGATTGTAACATTGGTTTCCCTTTCCTTTCCTGCTTTTCTTATTTGCTGTTTTTCTTATTCACTGGATGCCATTGCAAGCTCCTCCTTTGCAGTAAAGAACAGCACACATCACCTCTGTGTTACGCTGTCTGTGATCTTTAAGTTCAGGCTAAGGAGGCAAGATGAACAGAAGTACAACGCTGTGCTCTGACCCGGTTTATGTTGTTGGTATAAAACAGCATCCTCAGGGTCTCCACTGCCATGATGGGGACGGGGAAGCTTTCTTGCAAAGTGCTGGCAGCTGCCTGGTAGCCTCTGCCTTTGTGGACGGGGGGGTTCGGTGTGCCCGTTGGCACAGCCTGCACGCTGGCCGGCACTCTGCACAGGCAGGAGGGAGGGCAATGCTGCAGGCCAGCGCTGCAGTGCGGTTTTAAGGTGCTGCACTATATAGTCCGAGCACTTTACAGTGGAAGGATTAAAAACAGGCACCTGAAGGTGACCTACATTAGGCATCTACTTTAAGATGAACTCTGCATCTTCGTTGGCAGACAGCTCTTCACCGTATCACCACCTCTTCTGGGTTAGGTGGCCCTAAATCTGTTAGTGGAAAAAGCGAGTTCCTTCCCTGAGCATCGATGCTTTGCATTTTACTGCTGTTCTCACTGACGTGCTCCACACCATTCCGAGGTTTATTTTCTTAATGTTTTACAGAGGCCCTTTGGGGAAAGGCTAACACTAGCCCGCAGCTATGGAGGTGAAGACCTTGAGCTGCAAATGCTTCAGCAGCTTTTTGCTTCAGCTTTGCTGTGTTTGACTTTTGATTGTGTATTTGGAGTGGATCTGGACAAGCTCCACTCTGCTTTCCAGTAACAGGCGGAACTGCTGCAGGGAATTAATGTGAACCAGGCTTTGGAAAAGCCCTATGCTTCCTCTGCATCCATAACTTTAGATATATTTTCTTGGCTCCCCTTTGCTAGAGCTGTTAAACTGGTGTTTGCTGTTCCCTGGGTCCTCTTCTTGGCATGGTTTTGATGGGGCAAAGTGTAAGCAGGCGGGGCAAGGGTAAAAAATAAAAGATCAGGCTGAATTTGGCTATCTCTTCCACCAGTGTGCTGTGGAGAAGGGGGAATCACCCACACGGGTGTTGTGTGAAGAAACGGGCAGTTGTGCGGCTGCATGCTCCCCTCACTGCTGCTATCACAAGGATTCGGCATGGTGGTGATGCTCTGCCCCTCTCAGCCAGCACCTAGACGAGGTGACAGGGCAGTGCCAGCCCTCAGCATGGGGGGACTCCTGCCCCCAAGCATCCACAGGATCCCTGCCTCCCCCCATGTCCCCTGCTTAGGCACTGGGTGCTGTCACACGCAGTGCAGCCTTGACATGGGCGCTGGGCAGCACGTCCCCTGTTGCACTCATGCCAGCGCTGCTCGAAACTCCATGTGTGAAGCTGCTGGCCCCCCTGTCTGTTCTCCCCACTCTGAAGGAAGGGTGAGGTCCCTGGGCATGCGTGCCTCTGGGCTGCAGCCTTTTCCATCCCTGCAGTCTCCTGAAGCAGTGGAGCAGATCCTTTCCCTCGCCTTTTGCTCCAGTGTACTTCCACTGACATCTGCTGGGGTTTGTTCTTACTTACACTAGTGCAAGTGAAATGAACCTCGGAGGGTTTTTCCTTAACATTTTACAATGTTCTGAATGTGCCTGAGTGTCAGAGATTAATTCCTGCGGGGATGGCCATTTTCCTGAGTGTACTTTAGTTTGAAATGCCTCTTTTCTTTACTGGTCCTGTTGCTCCAGACTCCCCAGAGAGGCTCCTGAGGTCTGCTTGCTATTTTGTGATATGTTGAGTGTTCACTTTGAGCCTTGGACAGACGGGATGATTTGCAGTGATTTTCCTTTCATCTCTCTGTGTCCTCTCCATATCTCACCTCAGATACAGACCAGCCAAGCTGGCTCTCGCTAATTACTTAGGGAAGTAGTTATCTACAATAGCAGCATTCAGTCTCTTTGGAGAATAGATACACCAGCGTGTTGAAGGGTAGTGGGTTTTTTCTTGCCACAACTCATGGTGAGCGGTCCTGTCCCATCCCCCCACCCAATCTCATTTTGTGGTCTTTTCCGAACTGAAGCACAATGATTAGCCAATTCCTTACATGAACCAGCTGTTAACTCCCCTCCATAGAGATGCTCTGTTGTTCCATGCTCAGAAATTGTAATTATCAAAGAAAAATACTGAGCTAGGGCCAAGGTACAGTAACTTTGTTACTTGAGTAATGGGGTGAGATGCAGTCTGGGAGACCTGGAGGGATTAGAAACACATTGGCGAGAGAGGAAGATGATTAGGAATGGCAGAGCTGAACAGAGTCCTGCTGTTAGTCAGAGCTGCAGTACAAGTGCAGGGGGATGAGTAATGGCACACCCAGTCCCACAGCTCTCCGCTCTGCAAAGTGCACGCTGCTCTGCAGACTGCGGCTGTGCACCCTTTCTTTCTGTCACCCCAGTTCTCAAATTCTTGCTATTAACATCTTTAAAAGACCTTGAGTCCCTCTGCTGAATGTCCCGTGAGCATTTTCCATTTAAATGGGTTTGCAGATACCAGCATTTGTCCTGTCAGACTTCTTGACAATCATAGGGTATAAAGCCATTTTGCCTGGGTCAGGACCAAGAGAAACAAGATATTTCTCCAGTTACGTGTCTTTCTTTTAAATACTTTCCAGGCATCTATTGCTGTTAATGCTGTGACCTGACACGTACACTGTCACACTGTAATTGTTCCACTTTGGCTTTTTTCCTCTGATCAGTTCTTCACTCCCACCCACACGGGGATTTGGGGATTTCTGTGCAAAGTAAGCCTGGGAGACAGCATGTGAGCATGTGTGAGCATATGTGTAGAAGTTCATATTCTGCATGTTACAAACTTGGCATCGCTGACCGCTGTGGGACCCCACTCCTTTGCAGCTCAGTGCCAGGGTGGGATCCCTTCCTTCACAGTTTAAATGTCTGCAATAGAGGTGTTCACATGTATTCCAGTTACGTTGTCTCTCTTAAAAATCTGTGGTAGTATGACACTTTTACGGTGCATTTCATTTGACCCAGTTCAGGTATCTGCTTCAGCATGAGCAGGATCATACATGTTTCTTTAGAGAAGTCCTGTCCTCAGCATCTGGCATGGCAACAAGCCAAGATACTTCCCAAAATACACAGAATGAGCATGGGCCAGCTACGTGACACCCATAAAAAGCAAGGTCTAAAAACTAGGCAATTATCTGGTGTTCCTTTAGATATCTTGGATGTTCATTATCTTCCTCTGTAATTTTTCTAGTCCGATGGCGTAGCATTTCACCAGGCAAATACATCACTCTAAATACAGCTTTAAAAGGCAGAGATTTAGTACAGGAGAAGCAAGAGGAAATCCTTCCTATACATCCTTCAGTTGTCTGAGTTGACATGTTAATACTGAAGCAGCAGAGCACTCAGGGGACGGTTCCCTCCCTATCAACTCCCTTTTAAACTGACTAAACTCAGATGGTCTTGGTCTGGAAATGATACAAACTGTTTTCTGAGCTAATAAAGGGAATTTATCCTTAGTGCTGAAGCGAGTGTCTCAAGTGATTCATTGCAAGAAAGAAGCTTATGAAGCTACCAACTGTTAGTCTAGTCCATGTTGTGTTTAAGACACAGATGCTTGCGATGCCCTCATGAGTAAGAAATGATGCTGTTGCCATTCTGTACCAGCGTCCCTGTGCATGGACACCACTGCACTAACATTTCTGCAGGAATGTGGCTGCTGCCACCTCTGCTAAACCAGAATCACTCTTAGGTGGCACTAATTATTAATTTTGGGAGAACTAAACTCAACCGAGTTATAAACACAAAATATTGTGAGCTAATGGTACTGATAAATGCTTCTGGTCTGGCTAATAAAGATTTTCTTTGTCAGAGGAGATTATATAGGTTCCTTAAGCAAAATAAGCCATGTCAATAGAAGTTAATTCTCTGCCAGAGTACCTGTGCTCCCACTAGGTTTTCTGCTTGCAGGGAAGTAATGAAAGAATGAATAATTCCCCGGTGACATGATATACCAGTAGATTTCTAGTTCAGCTGTGACTTTTGCACTGAAGTGAAGAAACAGGTAAAGCTGAATTTACTTTCTGGTCCTTGACAGATGAGGCAGCACCATCTGCTGGTTTCACTGCTCATGGTCCTGCTTGGCTCATGAGCTGCTCTGTTCCCAGCCGGGCTGTTTGCTGATGCCTGGCAGCACCCCAGGCCCCAAGGACCCTGCAGGCAGGGGGTCTCACTGAAGCACTGGCTGATTAAATGGGCAGGAAAATAGGAAATGCTGGAAATTTGCTGAAATCGGGTTTATTAACCTAAAGGGGTTCATTGTCCACCCCACCTGTGACCTCCCACACAAGACTTGTTACTTGTTGACGCCCTGATTTCTCACAAATCTTCTGAAGATGAGAATGGAGAGACCAGCATTAGAGCTGGGGCACATCCAAACTGGTATCTTTTAAAATGCTGAGGAATAAAACTAATGGATTTGATGATGCTTATGGGTCCCTTCCAACTTGAGATATTCTGTGATAAAACCACCTCCTTCATCCCTAGATCACCTGTAACACTTGTATCCAGCTTGCCCAGGTGACCTGAGATACCACCAGTGCCTGAATGCTCATTGCTCTGTGCCTCACTTGATTTCTTCCCACCATGTTCCTCTACCTGGAGTAGGACATTAGATGAATACTGTATGTGATTGATGTGGGGTGAGGGCAGGTTTGTTCAGTCTAGACATCTGCCTCCCTTGATGGATGGAAAGTTGTACATACCACAGTGGCTGTAACAGCAGGACTCTGCTCTCCATATACTAGATACTTTCTCACTAATCTGGGACCAACTCATGTCCTCAGTGACTCCGTAACGCTTGGCAGTGAGGGATGATGGCTCTGTGTAGAGGAATTGTAGAAGATTAATTAACATTGATTGTATACAGTTGCTTCTGGGGGCTAATCATCTAGTAAGCTTTATACAACACTAATACAGTATTCTGTGTCTAGTAACCTTGAAATTTT